>JAMKCH010057054.1:0-21563 GCA_023653785.1 Ophioderma brevispina | reverse complement strand
CACGCTAAAAGCAATCTTTATGTGTTGGTTGTTACATCTCCTTTTAGCGCGAGTCCATGGGGGGGGGGGGGGGGTGGGCTAATGGGGTCAGATGGGGAAGAGCCGGTGATGATATATCTCATCTGTAGCCGTCAATGGACTCGGAGGAGAGGGGCACCGGAAATGTTATTGTTCCGAGGTGATAGACAGTGGCGTTCGTCGTCGTAACCAGACTTTTGTAAATGGGGGAGGGGGCAGAAGGGGGATGAGGCTTTTTTGAGGGGGCGAATTTGGGTCCTTCTCCAGAGACATGTAAAAAAATAATCAGTTCCTGGGGGGGGGGGGGGGCTGGCGTTGGGGGCAAGGGTTACGATGTTACGCCACTGTGTATAATGGAGATTACGACTACGGAATGGGGGAATTATCTGGGTAGAAAGTAGAACATACGATGATGGGAATGCGGCCGCGCAAGCGATGTTTAGTTCTCATTGTGATCTGAGCTTCTCCATTTTCCGGTGTATGCCGTTTCTTTTCAAAGATCCTTTGAACATATGAGTCTCGCGCTAGGTGGCCGAACATTTGGTCCGGTCGCCTGGGGTTATTGGGGAACGCTAAAAAACCAAGTGGGGGTAAATTACCTTGCAACATAAGTTCGGGGTAGATCACCCGAATGCGAGGGAAGGGAGGGAGGATTTTTATGAGGGGGCATGTGTTTTCTGAAATCCGTGGTAGTTCACACCCATGTTAGTACAGGCGCGTGTTATGTCACACAGCTGTGGATGAAATAATGGCATGATATTATCACTGAAACCCGTGGTTAATGTCATATGGGCTATGGAAGGACGTGGGTAGTAACACGTTAATTTGTCATTAAACAAAGTAATAATGGGGTGGTTAAATCACCATTAATGTAGTTTCGGTGTTAGGTCACCCGATCTAGTGGAGTTTATGGACAGTTTAACACATGAAGTCTGATCCCCGTTGTTTGTACACTGGGACAAAATGAAGGCCGTGAGTATGTCACCCGGTTGGTTGCCATTTTTTGCTTTAAATCTTAATTGTATGAAGATCTTGCCTATGATTTCTAACAGGATTCGCATGCGCCGGAACTAAAGGAGCTGCTCTGGTCATTTGCAATTTATTGGGTCTGCAGTTCTGTTGTTTCTGATGGTGGGTTTTAATTATATGATAAATCTAGCGACCAAAAAATTCTGCTGCGGTTGACCCAATTGTTGGGGCAGGTCCCCCGCTGGTTAGCATCGGAAATTCAAAACCAAACCATTAAATGGATAGGGTGATGAGAAAAACCTGTGTACATCTTACTCAAGTACTTCTATAAGGCATTCATCCACCTGTTTAATTTCGTATTTTGAAGTATTTATTACAGTTTACAACCCCTTCTTTTTCTGTTCGAGTTTATTACTGTGGTGTTTTTTGTAAAAGGACAAAAAATAAGTAGTCTCAAAAACTTTGTTTTTTTTTTAATCGCGAGTAACTTCTCAATTGGCACTGCCCTTTAATCAGATTGTCGTTGTCCATGAATCCGATTCTGTTCATTAGACTACGTGGTAAACCCTGTACAAAATTTTCCATTTAGATAATACGTGACAAAACCGCGCTTTTTGGTGGTAACCATCATCCCGCTCAAATAGACACATTACGTTTTCTTTTCGTCTCTTTCATACTAATAGGGAAAAGTTCAATGGACAACTAAAGATCAGCACTATGTCCCTGTTTGGGAGCAATGATAACCGTAGCATTCTGTGGTTCGTTCACTGTTACAAGTTATTTCATGGACAGGGTGCACATTAGTTCTCTTTAATAGCTACAGTTAAAATCTCTTATGGTATTCATCCATTTGATTGAGGACAGAATCCGTTATTATTATTAACTCGTCGTTACAAAGATAATTTTGTATAATTGGCTCACTTCGAATCACATACTACCATCTCACCTTATATGTTTCATTTCTTAACGTCTCATCTGCTCTGTTAATTTCCTAAGAGACAACACCAATTCTCAAAGAAAATATGTGAATGTTACAAAATGTCATATTGAATGTTTTTTTGTTTTTTTGTTTTTTTTTTTTTTTTTTTGAATAGCGTTTTATACTAAAAAAGTCACCATTTCACATCGTACCCCCTTTAGGGAATATGTACTGGTTTTATCGATCAATTTACGAACCACGTATATTATTTTGCTATCGATTGTATTGCCCGTTTTGATTCAAATATATTTCCTTATGCGATCAAAGAGTGCCGCTCCATTTGCCATGAAATAATTTACAATTTTGCAATTTATTCTGTAAAATGTCAACAAGGATTAGAATTCCAAATCTAATAACAAAATTTTATATTTTTGCAATTCAATTCGGCAGGATGGAACTTCTTTTTGTTAGTTAATTTTTTATCGATTCTGTGTTTTTCCCCCATTAAAGGGGTGTTGTAACTGGTAAATGAACAATTTATTTTATCTAGTACACTACTGGACTAGTCTTTTGTTTACGAGCAAATCAGAAAGAAATCTTGAGTTTCTCATATATCGTCAGGAATCACAGAACATTACACTCAATTTCCCAAATATTGTGAGCTTGTTGCCCTGTGTGCATTGGTATGGGGTAGTAAACTATACGTGTATTGCAGAGCACGGAATTCCTCTGTGTCGCAAAAAAGGATTTTCTTAATTAGAATAATTTAAAAGAGATCTCCGATAATATTCAACAGCTGCTTGTAGTCGGGAAATTGCGCCATATGGGTCACGTTCTTTCCAGCTTAGCCGTGTAAACTATAATCAGTCCCATTCCATTACAAAATCGCTTCGTTTATAACAAATACACATTTTTTGAGCATTGTCATTCGCAACTGAGCAAAATCTCAAATTTTGAAAAGTCGGGCGGGCGCGCTTCACATGTCGCCCATTGTTGCTCTAATCAAAGAACATTTAGAGGGGTAAGATTTCAAGGCCTTGATTTTGCTTAGAGAGATCAAAACCTTTCAAACACTTGTGTAAATATTCCTTCATATTGCTGCCATTCGAGGCTCTAAAAATGTCCGAAGAGCGAATATCCCATACAAAAAACGCAAGGATACAATGCAATGCCTACTTAGTCTGTTACTCCTGTCCAAATCGAGCACAACGCCTTAAGGATAATAAGGTATTTATTACTTGTTGGTGAATACCATGACGCAACCTTTTCCAGTTGCTTCAATAGTATTTCTTTCTGCTATTCTTCCTCTATTAATACACCAATAATCAGATACTTCGGTATGGTGCTAAAAGAAATGCTGCTTCTTCATATTATAATAAGTAATTTCGTTAAAAGGCATGCTGTCGATGGGATTAATTTTACAATGTGTATGTACCTTTACTTCATTGTACACATATGTTATATTGATGAAGATACTATATTCTACCTTGGTTGCAGGACTGTTGTTAAATAAAATGGTAAGAGGTTTATAATACTTTATATAACATGTGATGGGTGATATATAGGTTTACTCTACAATGTATGATACAACTTGGCCTGCGAGATACTTTTTAAAGCGTATCACATGCAGGTTGTTCAAACTGGGTTGCATAGCACAAACAACTATAAATCTTTCTTTCGGGAGTCTCAGGGTCTGTGAATAGTTTTTCTTTACTAAACAAAACCATTTTCCCATTTGGTGTCAAAACACCCAGCATCATGGCGAAAAATATGCCATAATCGCTGGCCAACTGGAGTGAAGATCGGGTTGATGAGTAATTTTGAGATCAATTCTTGCTTACACTTTAACATAAAAAAAAAAAAATGAGTCGATAGTAATAACTTTTCTGATTGAGAGATAATGTGGTTGGTAAGGGGAGAGGCGTTATCATTTCACGCCAGGATTTGGGTAAAAAAATAACATCCTCAAAGCATATTTCTTCCACAAAGCAGAGAAGCCTTGTTAACCAAGTTACTATACTCTTAAAGACCGATAAAGCTAAGGATATTAATCATTTCAAGTAAACCTTGAAACTTAGTCCCAATAACAGTATTGGCGTTGAAAAATCGTCTCTTTCTTATCCCATAAAATAATATCGCGTATCCTTTGAGCCGTAAAACCATGAGGGGAAATAAACATTTGGTAAATAGCAGTCATTATATGATTTCATTATCGTAACGATGTGATATCTCTCCGACTCCAAAGCTGAATGATCAGATGATTATATGAGTTATCCTATGCGTTTGGGTTCCAATTATCATAATATTAGCGGCTGTTATTGAAGGTGACACAAGCCAATATCTAATGTGTTGGCTTATTGTACATCAATTGTCCATTTAATTATATCGGCATATCATCTCGGTCCTTTCATACTGTAAGCCCCATACTGTCGGCCTTTGTATCTAATATGACTCGTACACGTCAACGTCGCGTCGCGTCGCGTCACTAAAGTTACGGGTTCGCTTTGGATGTTTTCCCTCGTTCGTGAGTTCTTTGTATTATCTTATGCTGTTCCTTCCTGTATAGACTATGATTACATGTTCGTTAGTGATATATCAAGCTTTTCCTCACAATCCGCGTTGGGTTTTCCCGTGGGTTCCTTCGTGAACTTATTTTGAAACCCAATAGCCCGTCCCCCAGGCGCACACCACAAGAACAATGAAGTCCATTAAAAATAACGTAAAAATATACCACTTTCCCTCTCTGTTTGGGTCCCTCGTGACCATTTGATTTCACCAGGGAGTGGAATATGAAAACATTTTTGCAAAAATATTTCCTTTTTTGAGATAAATTCTTTTATCCGGGGAACCGGGCTCGAATATAAAAGTGACGGGGATGTGTGGCGAACACATTAAAACATGGGGGTATTTCAGACGATGAAAGGCAGGACACAGAAACAGGATGTATTGAGTGGATCCAAAAAAAAAAGGCGAGGATCAATCAGTGAAGACCAGGAAAAAAAATGGGCGACGAAACACTGAAGGAATTGCGTAAAATTGTCAATATTCTTGTAAAAATGTTAAAACAAATTCCGAAAAGAAAAAACTTGCAATAAGATTTAGATTTCGGGGGCGGGAAAAATTCCAAACTAGTCAGTCAACAAGGGGTCTTTAAGTGACTGATCAGTAAGTAATTGATTAAAAATGGGCCATGGGTGACAGCAAAATAAAAAGGATCTTGCGTGAGAGCGCGTTGAAAAAGAAGGGTCATCAATATGTGGCCACCTGCCCGTCATCTATTACCAGCTGATATCAGTACGTGAGAGTCCCACCCCTCGGTCTAATATCGATCGGGCATGCAAAAAGCGCCACCAATATTTGAGCCTAAAATTTCTCCGGCGGTGGGGGGGGGGGGGGGTCGGGGCACTCATATATTGAAGTGACGGGGAGGCGGTGGGACTTCAAACGTATAGGGGGCATTCGGTGAGGAATTTTAACGAAAAAGGCGGTCATTTGGTGAGGAGGGTGCAAAACTGGGGGGCAATCAGTGGCCCTCTCAACTTTGTGCAATAAAAGGGGGTCATCAGCAACATATTATGAAGTTTAATAGTGAAATGAGGGCGTTCTGTGAGACATAAATACCAAATAAGGGGTTCATCAGTGACTGTGAATAACAATGTGAGGCATAAGCGAGAGTAAAAAAGGGGGTATTTCGTGATCAGGTTGAGGTTTTAATAATAATAATAATAATATCTTTATTAAAAAACGGTTAAAAAATGATCATAACAATTGTTCTTCCACGTGATCGTGTACAAAGTTATGAATACATGTTTAAAATTGATATAAAAGCATAAATATATGAACGTATATTGAAAAATCTTACCAATTATCTACACCAGAGAAATGTTAAAGACAAAAGGTTAAAAATCCATGCACTTTTAAACAATTGCACTCGAAACCAATAGTGAATGCAGACCAAAATTACCAGACTCTCAAACCGCACGCACACAACATCATCAAAAACAGACATCCACAACACACACACACACATCCCGACAAGAGGTACATTTGGAATACCCCACAAAAGTTGTGTGTTTCTGTGTATAAATCGGTACATACATGCAATGTGGGGGTAATATTAGGTATATTCATACACTGTGGGATAATTTGGTGGAGTTTACAACCTCACAGCAATATACAAAATGCATGTGTAACGCTGTGGGCACCAGAGCTAGACCTATACCTAACCAGAGGCCAAAAAAACAGCATTTGGCAGAGAATCAGTGTGGGCGTACCCCATAATGACAAAAACGTCCACAATGTAGCTTTGTACCTATATTTACTCCCACAATGTACCTCTTGTAAGAACACACACACAACACACAAACCAACCAACCCACACACATACACCTCCACCAACCACAGACACACACCACACACACATTAAAAATACTGACAACACACACACAACAAAGTGATGAAGACATATTAAATGGTATAAAGCATAAATATAGACACGAATATGGTTAAAAACTACAATTAATAATTTAATGTTGCCGCACATAATCCGCCATCCATTTTAGGGAGTGCCCTCCCCCCCCCACCCCCCCCGGCAATTTCTATATATACCCAAAATCGAATTTTCCTAAAACCGGACTATAGGATTATCTTATTATTGAATATAACGTCTCGCTGAAAACCAATAACCATGGTCGTCATTGGGGGAACTAGAGGGACATACCCCTCTCCAACTTTTGAAGGGTGTGGTAGTACATTGTCAGACACTATGTGAAACTTTTACATGCGTCCAGCAATCAATGGATATGAACCCACGATCTAAAGCTGCAGATTTCAATGGTAGTAATGGCGTTTGGATAAGTCAAATTGTGGGTGTAATTCCACACAATTAATGCCAATGTACACTGATGAGCGTCACTTCCTGTTTCTGGATTATTGATTTCTGCCCGTTTAGAGGAATCGTTTTTTACTTTTTTTCAATACATAATGCTCCGTGGCATCATAATGATTCGAAAAATGAATTTATTATGGATATTCATGATTACAGATCATTTTTTTCCCTTGCGTGTAACCTTTCATTTAATGAGTAATGGGTTCCCGGCGCTTAAGTTGGTTGTTCATCGAAAGAAGGCCATTGTGAACATTTACAAAATAGGGGCCGGTTTGAAAGTGGTACGAATGGAATTTTTTTTCCACGGTACAGGCTATGATATGGTTTACAAATTGAGCAAAATTTGCATAAGGTTGCCTCTGTAGCGAGCAATCGTTTCACCACCCCACCTGGTTATATGTTCTTGTTATGATTGCGCGATTCTCTTACCTACCAAAAGTTGATATGCAGAATTGCGGTAAGCTCCCCCTCTTTCAATTAAAGGTGTGTCCCTCTTCAAATTAAACTGGGGTCCCAGTGTTAAATATTGGTCAATAAGTCCTTTAAAATAGTTCCTTACACAAGTAACCAATTTTAACGAGAGTTTTGAGCTTACAAACTTGTTTTTTATTTGATCAATCCATGATTTGTTTATGTGGGTGTGAAATACGCGTCCATGCTGGCCATATTTTAAAACTTGATATTTTTTGCACATTGCTTTACACTACTTCAGACAGCGGAGGAAGACCACTTACCATTATACCTCCGCAACCGCGACGCGACGCCGACGTGACGTTGACGCGTAGATTAGTATCCCTACGTCAGTTTGGTTAGTACAAAACATTCAACCACCTTGAAAAATTAATCAACCGTATAGCTAATGATTATAAATAGAAAATCATCAGCAGGAAAGAATGACTCCATCACATACCGTCTTAAATGATCTTAGTCCGAATTTACCAGATAAATCGAGTACATGTTACCCCACTAGGTAAATAGTAAAATTGGTGGAAGGTATTTTGATAAATAATACAAATCTTGCAACCAATGTTTTCTAAAAATCAAACTTGTATGAGGATTACAAAATCCATGGGTGTCCCATTTTTAAAAATGTGTTCTTGGATTTTTCTAAGGGGCAAGGTTTATACAGGGGTCAAATATGAAAAGGGAAAGTGTGTTTTAAGTAACCATCATGTTCGTACCAGTTCAAGGAAATGACAAAAGGTATAAGTTTGCCCTATCTGAGGGTTATAGTACAGAGTTACAAGAACAAATGAATTCAAGGTCACACCTGGGAAAATTCAGATTCTACTAACGAGTTTGTGTTTTAAAAACATAGGGTGCCAAATTGTTCGTCGTACTGTACAGAAACGAAGAATAATAATGTCGCATTGTCAATTACGTTTTATGATATTAAGCATGGAAATATGCCGTGGTCCACAGGTCTATGGGAGAGCACTAGTCATCATCTAACCAAAGTCTCACTTGAAGGGTGAAACAATAATCGATATACATTTTCCGTATTTGTGTGACCCATGAACAATTTAACACCAGTTTTCAACAAAATTTTAAAAATGACACCCATGATTATCAGATTCCTATCTACTGCATACTGTATTGGAAAAACATTGGTTGTCAAAATTGTATTGAAAAAAATCTAAACCAAAAAATTACATTCCCATGTACTAAAATCTAGTCGGAACATTTTAACTAGATTTTCTAGTCAAAAATAATCTTTTGCCAAATATCAATACAATATAATACAAACTTTCTATCACAATTAAATCAGTTAAATGTATTTCACCGACACTAAAGTCCATAAGGTATTTTCTTTTGTTAATATATGCTTAATATCTTCAATTTGACCAGCTAATTTATCAATTCAACTATTTTCGAGTTAATTTTGACTAGATCTAGTGACCTAGTTTACAGAGTGACTTTTAGCTTCGAGATAGGCATCTTGGCAACTCCTAAAGCCTGGGAAAGATCCATCCAATCCCAAGAGCTACAGACCTTATCATTCCTTAACCATACCTACAAGCTCTTGAACGCCTCCTGCTCCATCGATCGCTCCTTTGATAGACGAACACTTCATACCAGAACAAGCCGGTTTCCAGCCAGGCCAATCTGACAACAAGCCACGTACTCAACCTATACTCAACAACATTGAGGATGGTTCGAGAAGGTTATGGTAACCGGAGCTGTATTCGTCTAACCTATCAGCAGCGTATGACACTGTAAAATCACAGATCCTACTCCATAAGATCCGGGAAATTACCAAGGACACCCGCTTGACTGAGTTTATCCGAGGATTGCTGGCCAACAGGATGTATCTTGTTCAGCTAGGATCGAAGAAGAGCCGATGGCGTATGCCTAAGAATGCTGTCTACCACAAGGAGTGTGCTTGCACCTCTCGCTGTTCAACATTAATACCAACGACCAACCTATCAGTGCAGGAACCTGTCGTTTTTCTATGCGACGCTCTCTCGGAATTATCGCACAAGAGCCGACTTCACAGTTGTTGAAGAGAGTTTGATGAACTCACTCTTTATACGTAGAAAACCACCTACGTGCAATCCATCTAGACACAGTGTTTGCTTTCCATCTACGCAAACCGTGAAGCCAAACGTCAGCTTCAAATTTCCAACTTGGTCTGGAACTCCCCTGGACCACTGTGAATCACCTGGCTACATATGAGTTACCTTGGACCGCACTCTTCGTCGAGAAGACGAAGAGTAAGTAATTTTCACGTAATAACATCTTGAAAAACTCACTGCACAAGATGGGGTGCGCCCACATACCCTAAATCGACCGGCACTTTGCCCTGTGGCTACTCATTGCCGATATGCCTGCCCTGTATGGGAAAGATCAACCCATGCCAATAACCTTGATTAGCGTTAATATAATGCCTCCTGCCGGCTTATCACGGATGCCTCCGTCCAACACCAAACGGCAAACTTGTACATCCTAGCAGGAATTGCTCCACCGGGCGTCCGTCGTAGCGTAGCGAGCCATGCAAGAGTGTAGCTTCCAAGTATCTAATTTGAAGCACTATGTCTGGACAGATACCTGCTGCCACCGCCTAAAGCCAGAGAGAGTTTCTTCGCCAAAGTCCACCGGCTTCAAACAGTCTCTAGGATGTAGAGAGTCGCCCTTGTGAAAGAAAGACTTGCTAACTAAGTAACATCTATCGGTGTTGAACCTGGAGCCGACGCCCTCCTCATGGTCTGAATGGCGATTGCCGTCCATAGATTGAGCACCAGACCTGCTGGCCATATCTAAGGGCTTCCTTCCAGAAGTGGGGGCTCTCTGGAAGCGAGATCAGTATCTAACCACACCTGTGGTTGTGGACAGCACCACAGACAATGGAACCCTCTGTCTGCCCACTGCTGGATTCACATAGCACACATAAGGACCTTGCGGAATTCATTGAAGCAGCCAGAGGTTGTACTCATCTCTGGCTGGGATCAGTTGAAACCACAAGTGTTTTGGACAAGATAAAACGAACAACTGTAATTTACTATTTTAATATTTGTTTAAAAATCCTAACCATAAAGGCGTCGCTTTTAAGTCCTTATGTTTTATGATTTGAATGATTATAAAATAATTCAATTATCTTTACGCAAAGCGTTTCCTGCTGGGACGACGACTGGGTCGAAGTGGGAATTAAACAGTATATTTTCTCTCTTCTGTGGACAAATTAATATTTGTCTGCTTTTCAACTCTTATAGTGGAAAAGATAGTTACCCTAAAATATATTACCAACCAATGATTGTTTATCATGTGTTTTGTGAATTAATAAAAATAAAATAAAATTCATTTGTAGCTCTCTATCGTAATTCAGTCACGAGCGACCCTTTAACAATTAAATCTAATCTAATCGAGAACCTTTTTATTTTATTGTCGTATTCGAACGGCAATCAAGATTAGGGCGACTGATATATCATAACTACTGAACTAACTAAAACAGAACTCAATTCACCGTGCCAGCAAAGTTATACACGTGAACAGCGCACATCGGCAATTATCAAAAGGGAACAGATTTACTCCCCCACCCCCAACAAGCTGCGTACTTCAGGGCATTAGCCGAAAGTGAGCAATACAGGCAGTACATCCCTAATCTGCATCCCTTTTTAGACCCTGCGACTAGGTCAGTTTACCTAGCTATAGGATTGAGGTGAATTGTTTCTCAAGTGTGTATCTAATAGTCACCCATTATAAGATGGGCGTTTGTTTTCAAAGCTCCAAGACACATTTATTAATAGATAATCTGCTATTATAAATCAATGATCGATCATCTATTGGGCACAATACATTACTAAACGAATATTTTTCTTGGACTTCAAAACAACCCATTTCCGTTATGACAAATGGCTATTTAAGAGTACTTTAAAAGCTTAAATTCTATTTTAAGCGAAAGCTGTTCTGTAAAAATAACCCCCTTGGTATGTCCGCTTGTCCCTCAATTTAAGATCGTCTGCCATATCTGGCAACCGTTTTGTAACCCAGTTTTGCCACGTTGCCTTTGCCAGGCATTTCGCTGTTCGATTGGCATGAAGACATGAAAGTGTGGTCTGTGTTAGATTCTTTTCCCTCTTTTTAATTGCTTTCCGAATAGAATACGAAGAATCTTGCACAAATGATTAGAACTCTTATACAATATAAATGCCTTTAATTATAATTTGAAAGGTGAAACATATAAAAACATTCACGACGTTTTTGATAGGTCTGTACATAAGAAACAACCTGGGCACGAGACTTCATACACTAAGGATTCTTAACAATTGACCAATTTTCTAAAAGTAAGTGTGTCTACATGAACGAATTTCAGCGGCGCCGGAACGATTCTCAAAGTGGAGGTCACGATTTTATCTGAGCAGTTTTCAATACACTTCCCGTTGCAGTTATGGATACGCCCGATGTGAATTTTTTCCAATCAATGTTGAAAATAGCCTTTTTCAAGGCGCGCTCTACCAACTTCATATACATTGGTTCACAACGTTCCGGTCTACAAATAATGTCACATAGGCGAATCAATTCAAGGGAGTGGATCATATCCACCCCCTAAGCTAAAAAATGGCAAGACTTCATCTATTAAACAGCTAATTTGAGGTCTCCAATTTGGCCTCCTACTTTCCATGCTTATCACTAGAAAGTTCAACACTCGGCAGGCGCGCCTTGTTCAGTCTGTCAGGATTTTTCTGCATTTACAAACAAGAACTTATAGGAGTTTTTAAATACGGGAAGGATTAAAACACACAGTACTTAAATCAATGTTCGCTCTGAGTAGTCACATGGACCCCGAGAACTGCGTTCAGGGTTTCCATACGAAGTGTGATAGTGGAGGTCTGATAAACCTGTTTAATGTGTTCAGATTAGGAGGGCCTCCAATCACTAATTCTGGTGGGTTAAGAAGAAGGTCGGATAGAAGCCCCTCTTTTCTTGGATCAAGTGGCAGATACAATGTCTCATTTGAACAATTGAAGTCCAGTCTCTTTCCAGGTCAAGTGTCCAAGGTATTGTGCCCTTTAGCTCCTAATGAATATTGAAGTTGATTAGTGCGCGTGTGGAGTGAGGCACCGTGTGGATCAGAGGGTGTGGATGTGTCTCTGCAAATGACTTGTTCCATCTTCTTCCATGCCTTGAGAAGCGCAATCGTATGGTCGAAATGAGAAAACAAACATTAAACTCAAGCGGAAAATAAAACTGACCAGATGAGAACTATCTAATTGATGACCATAAATGTCTGTATAGGTGTTTGCCATTGATCTGGTTTGGCGTATCAAAAATTTTGACAACTAGAAGTACGTTACTTCTCCCATACAACAATGTTTTATTAACTAGGGGCTCAAGTGTTTCGGTGCTTAACAAATACACCCCACACCCCACGCAAACAACCAGCACAGTATGTTGTAAGACATGTTCTTAGACCCAGTGCATTTACATTGGTGGGGAGTAATTATTTACGAAAATCCCGCCGTTAAAAACATTCATCGGCCCGATCCTTGATAACCTTTTATAGCCACTGAACATTAAAATTTAGTAGTTTATATTTCCAATACATATCATGCAAGGGAAATAACAGTCAAACTTCATTTTAAGGACTTTTAATATATTTGATTTCCGAATTCAAAAAAATCAGCAGGCTTCCCGCTGCTGTACTAAGCTTTTGTTTTTTGTAGTTAAAAGCGCAATGTATTCTGAGTTTATTTAGTTATATAATATAATCACCAAAATGGATCACTCCGGGATCGAGGAGGTTGTTTCACATCATCAAGTCTGGGAAATTTATCCATTTCCAACAGACATATTTATAAAATAGGTCGAATATCTTTTGCACTAATAACGTAAGAAATTTCCAATTTCCATGTAGTTTTCGCTCTATAGGTATGCGCCCCCATACTGGCACAATATTTCAAAAATTTATCGTACAACTATTCTCATTACCCAATCTACACTACCCACCACGACTTTGTACTGCCTACCCTACCCCCAGTTAAGATGCTCTAAACCTTTAATATTTGATCAAAATGGACCGGATAGGGCCGTGAAAATATTACCTGGAAGCTTTTAGGAAAGCTGTTTTAGCGTTTGTGTCCCAGAGGAAAGTTCACTAGTACCTTATAGACGGGAGGCCTGGGATTGGTGTATTTTGTTGGCTTACCTAAAAAGTAGGTACATGTTGCATCATAACAACTGCAATCTTTTATTTTGACGGGACAATGACATTGTCCTGGTGCACTTTTTTGTCACCACTGTAGAACTTTTTATATATACAATCCGTATCCAAATTTTCTTGTTTCTTTCAGTTATCTATTTTTGCATACATAATTTGTCATATCTACATATGTTTTGACATTTGGGTGACATACCAATATATCAAATATTTCATGGTCAATTTTAGTCTTTGAATAATCAGCTAACTAAATAGTTCATTAATCTACAAGCCTGT
Source organism: Ophioderma brevispina (assembly GCA_023653785.1). Taxonomy (NCBI): domain Eukaryota; kingdom Metazoa; phylum Echinodermata; class Ophiuroidea; order Amphilepidida; family Ophiodermatidae; genus Ophioderma; species Ophioderma brevispina. The sequence goes on along the minus strand of JAMKCH010057054.1, from coordinate 7,838 downwards.
CTCAAAAAATGTTACCATCTAAATCCCTTTTTAATATTATATCTCAACATAAGTAAGGTGTTTTGTTTACACACATTAAGAAAAAGACAAGGCATTCCAGTATTTTTGTTTCATCTCATTTCTTCTTTCCGTAGAGAAATAACTCCAGCTTAACTAGCGGACAACAAATCGAGTTTGTGCCACTTTCTGGTTTGAGTGAAATATGGGAAAGAATTAGTTACACGTAAGTTATTCATATTTGAAAACAGATATAAATGCTTTACAGTTTTAAGTTTAAGTTTTGGGGGCCTTTAAGATTAAATTATACCGTTATTTTGATTGCAATTAAGAAGGATTGCCTGAGTGAGTCAGGCGTCGGTGGCAGATGGTGGGTCGGCAAATTTTGTTCATATTTTTTGTAGGTTGGAAACAATGTTGTCCCAAACCATTTACAATGATGGTATAAAAAGTTCGATGTCTCGCACCCCCCCCCCCCCCTTACTGGCAGAATTACCCCCCCCCCCCCACAAAGAAAAAAAGGGAATACTCCCAGTGTTTCAGATCTGGTACAATTGAAACAAGACTATCGTATCATTTTAATTTTTATTTGATTTTGACATTACTTTTTGTCTTTAAACAAAAACATCTCAAAAGGCCCGTGGATTGTTCACATAACCCAAAAAAAAAACGACAACACCGCATTTGATACTCGGTGATCATTTGAATCACCAAGAGACAAATTGAATATTTGCCTTGCCATCATTGGTTTGTGATTTGAAGTAGTGTGTGTTGTACATTGTGTGTGTGGTGTGGTGTGTGTGTGTTGTGTGTGCCGGTATGTGCCGAATTTGGACCTTCTACATAGACAACTGTACAAAAACGTCAGTTCATTTTGGTAACCCGGTACCAATCATGCTAATATTAAATTTAAGTAATTTTAAAGTGATCTCGACAATTCACGGTACCATATTGCAATAATTCGCATACAGCCCCTGGATACCGTTTTTTTTTCCTCCTTAAACTGTAATTGAACAAAAACCATCACGGGGGTTCAGCATAAGCAGAAATCTCGATAGGGTTTTTGTTGCTTTTTGAATACATTAACACTGTTTTTGCAACACGTCTTTTCAAAACGATCCCACTTCCACTGGAACCTGTCTCGTTGCCACTTTTTGGCAGTGTTATATACTCTCTCCATAATTGACCGAACTTTGAAAACGAAATAAAACAAAGTCCGCAGGTCTTCAATAAAATTTATTATTATAATCCTTTGATGATGAGACGTCTGTACTTCTCATGCCGTCATTTTGTTGTTTCTTATATACTGGGAATACAACACATCAATTCAGCATGTGTTTTTCAGACACTTGAATCCCCCTTCGGCTCCTTCTCAGTTAAAGGCAATGGCTAAAAATGGCGGTGGATTTTCACGTACATTACAACCCCCTTGTTATACATCTGCAAATATCACAAAGTAAGGGAACTTAATATTGACAAAATGAAATATAACGTTCTGTGCTATCCGCAGAAAGCGAAGGACAGCGTTCGAACCTAACACAGCGGTAATATATATCGCTCCTATACTAATCCTGGCTTCATAGCTCAGTTAAAGCAAGACACGACTAGGAATGCGAAGGTTCGCCGGTTCAATCCGACCAAACCGCACATTTTTTTTTACACTAACGTGTGCTGGGCATCTCCAGGAAAGATTAATAAACATGCATCCTTGTATACCTGGATAACTAAGTAGTGAAAATTTCAAAATAAAATGACACTAATTATACAGCAAGTTTGTTATTTTTGGCCAGTACAAATGTACTCTCGACTCCGTTTTCTGTTAAATATAACAGGCCTTTTCAAAGTCATATTTATATGTACGTATATTTATATTTTATGTCTCGCAGCTTCCAGACAAATGACGGTATGTTGGTATCCTTCCTCTGGAAATTCAATTGCCACCTTCAATAGTATCCGTAGGTTCCCCTTGGTTTTCTGATTAGAGATCAACAGTCCATGGCCAATAGCCACAATGTCTTGTCTCATGACTTGCATTTGAAAGTGTTGCTCAAAAAATTAGTTTCACATAATAGAACTATGGCAGATTTAATTTGGTGGTAGAGGGCTCGTATCGTGTAAGTCAGTTTGGCATGATGGAGAAACAATAATTGGTTAACTCCTTCGCGGGTCCTTTCTAATTTGAGAAATATTGAAATTATCATTTGGCAATGTATGTCATTTGTTTATATTACGAGTTTGATGAGGTTTTTAGTGTATAGTTGGGTGTAGTTGGAGCGTTAGAAAATATTACGAGATGTAAGGATGGATGGTAGAGGTGATTGAATTTTAGAGTTGCAAGGGGTTACTAGAGGACTAACAAGATTGATCATCTATGGCCGGGGTGCTGTGTGCTTAGGAGTTCTAAATCTTCAGAGACAAAACTATAATGCTTGTACAAACTCCGTGTGTGTTTAATCAATTTGTCAGTATGTGGTCTGTTGGTTTCGATTATTTGTAAGATCGCAGTCATAATGTTTAAACATTTGGATTGGAAAATGGTATTTTAGCTCTGACCTAATCTGACTAATATAATTGGTATCTTCTGAATGTTATAGAGGCGCGTTTTTTTGTGAAACATGGTTCTTTGTGGCGTTGTCCACCATCCACCCTATTCTCGATGTAGTGCAGATATGATTGCTTGTGGTTATAGTGAAATGTATATAGTGAATAAAAAATAAAGGTATCATTTTTTTGTGACTTTTTTGTTTTAATTTCCTTATTCCTGCAGAATTTGTGTCTGTTCTGAATGAAAAATGTTGTTCAATGAAGGTAGCGTTGTAGCCACAATCGAATGAGATCTAGATTGGAGGAGAATGACAATTACTATATTCTACTACAAATACGAATGTATCTCGGGAATAATTCTTCAATGGCACCCTAATTGGCAAGGTGGAATTTTTTCTAAGTTCGGTTTCAATACCTTGAAAATTATCCCTATGTTTTTGTACAGATCATTGTTGTCAGAAGGTGAGTCTGGCGTGATTACTGAGGTTTGGATGTGTTGTTTCAACTGAATGTCTTATTCTTCATTCTCTCTAGAATTTTGTGACATCATAGCAGGATTTATAGATTGGGATGATATTTCAATTTTTGTTAAAACTGATTAAATTGAAACGTGTGTTCTTTTGTGTTGTGTGCCCACTAGTCTTGTGCCCAATTCCAACCACAGATGTTTCGTCCAACATAATGTTTTTAAGACTTACTAATTCAAGATCTACACTGCAAACCCGGTGGTGTAAACTTAACACCATGGGTGGTTAATTTACCACCTTCTGGTAGATCAAGAGGGGAACCGCATCCACTGTTGGCTAGTTTTACCCCATTTTCGGTGTTAATCAACACCATGTTGAGTGGTCATATTAACAACAATTTTTGGTGTACAATATATGATATGGCACTGTTTGGTTTTAATTTTTACATCACATTCGTGTTACCTATTTTTAAACGCTGCCAGTGTCAAATTGAAGACCCTCCTGGAATCATACGGGACCGCACGGTGTTAACATTTTTATTTGTTTTTCTTTTCTGGCATTCTAGTCAACAATGTTTTGGATTTTGTTGTTGTGTGTTGCTCTATTGTTACATGTTTTACCTCTACTAAGCAGATCAACCAAAATGTTATAAAATCGAATTGTGCATCACCCGAGTGGTGTTTAGTCTAAATTTTCAAACACCAGAAACTAGCACCGAGAAGCTGACACCGACCTGGGTGTTAAATTTTAATCACCCCAGTTTTTTTGCATGTTAAAATGATGCCACACAGCACCCTTGAGCATTTTGAATATCTAAGTGGCTGCCAGAAGCCACCACGAACATGTCGAAAGCCCATATTCCAGTACCCTTGGATACTGGTTTTGGGTTGTTTTGGTCTAAGATTTAAGGGGTGCACCGACTAATTTCTGTCATCATCTTTGTAATCGTTGGTTTACATTGAATACAAGATGGCTGGTCAGATGGCCGACGCAATCCCTACAACAACATATATCTGCATCTTCCTTTTAGTGTTTACTGTATTAAAACGAAAAGTGTTGGGCAGTTCAATGGTAGTTTGCTGCTAAATTTCGTATTTGATTAGTCCTAAATCTATCTTTCTATGACAGAAGTTTTTGATTTCCTTTAGTCATCCTTCAAGATTTCAAGCTATGATTAGAATCGGAACTTGTTAGGTTTGGTGTCTGTTTTAACTTGTTCATGATGTATGTTTTTAGCAAGAATTTCTATTTAATCAACGAAATACACGTACTTTAGCTATCTATCGCTAGACAGAATAGGGCATACATGTTATGAAATATTTTGAAGATATTAATTGTGTGTTGTTGCAATCAACACGCACAAATGTCACATTGGTCTCGACCTTTACTTTACGTTTGAAGTAAATCTTCAAACAGTCATCAAATCTACGAGCGTAGTCGATTTTTCATTCGGCCATTTTTTTACACGTTTTCGACGATTCTATTCATCTAAAGTCATTGCTTTACCCCGGAAAGCATGCAATTTTTTAGTTTGGTGTGTATAAGTCTGAACTTTTGCATGCTTCTTGTTATTATGAGTTTGAAAACCGAATGCATCCTCTAGATTTAATCTTTTCTTCAGAGTTAAATTCTTCTTTCGTCAAGTATAAGTGCTCGCTCTTTTAAGCGAGCATTTATTTAAGCAGAAACACCACAATTTGACTGGATTATAAAAAAAGTGCTAATGGAGGTACTGGGTTGGGGAGCTTTTTTTTTCTTTTCATTTTTACTCATTACGTAATAAATCGCAATGTGATACTGAGGTATCAACATCTTGGATCGAAGAGCTTTTTCGTAGTCTGCGAGACTGCAAAATTATCAATTTCACAGATATATTGCATAATAAGGCGAAGATCTTGCACCAATCAACGGTAAGATATCAGAATGGTATGCAGTTTTTCGGCTCGAAGTTATTGGCCACCATACTGGGGTCAAAATGTATCATACAATTATTCTAATACCAATCTACACTACCCATCGGCCTTAACCCTAATCCCATTACAGATGCTCCATTAATGTTTTACCTAAATGACCGAAAGGGCGTGAAAACCTTACGTGGAACTTTTAGGAAAGCTTTTAGCGATTTTGAGCCCCGGAGGAAATTTCACTAGTACTCTTGAATAAGACGAGGATTGAGTTATTTAAGGGGTTATTTTGAGCTTCTCGAACAAAAGTAGGTACATGTTTGCATCAGCACTGCATCCTTTATGTGGGGCTGGACACACTTGACATGGCAGAATGGACTTTTTGGTCACCCTGTAATAACCAGGTGGCGTAGCTAGGGGAAGGAAGGGGGGGGGGCCGTGCCCCGGGCTCCACCTCAGGGGGCGCTGAATGACGCTGGGGAAAATAAATAACCAGTCAGACGGCAGTATATGCCTATATTTCATCAGTGGAGGCCCTTTTGATGTAACTCAACCTTGATAAACTCGAGTGCTTCCGGGACTCGTCCCCTGGACCCCGCCAGGGGCAAGTAGAGATCATTTGCTTCATGTAATTAGATAAGTTAAGCTCATCCGAAGGCCTCAAACATGCTAAACTCAAGAGCTCCTGGGGGCTAAGCCCCTGAAATCCCGGCAGGGGCATTAGAGTTCATCTGCTTCATGATAAAGAGACAACTGAGAGCTCCTCCGACTGCACTCAAACATGCTAAACCCGACAGACCCCTCCAGGGCAAGTTAGAGATTTTGCTTCAGGATAATTGGATTACTGATTGAAAGCTCTCCGAAGGCACGCAAACCTGCTGAACCGACAGCTTCCGGGGGTGTCCGCCCATGGACCCCCGTACTGGCCTTGCCTCAGACCCAATTAGGGATCCTAGCAAGCCCCTGGATCCCCATGCCGCATTTTGCTACGTGCTATGCGCTGGTGGGGGCTCCACTTTAACATTTTGCCCAAAAGGAGCGCAACCATACAAATGAACCTAAGCTACGCCACTGTTATTAACTTTCCATATATCCTTATCAATTTTATTGTTTCTTTCATTTATCTATAATTGTGCATACATATTTGTCATATCTGCAATATGTTTAAACATTTGGTGAATACCAAAGATATCCAATATTCCAGTCAATGTCAAAGTCGAGTAATCAGCTAAAATTATTTTCATTAATCTACAGGCTGTCTCAAAATAATGTTACAATCGAAAACCGGTTTTTTTTCAATAGTATATCTGAACATAATTACAGGTCAGTTTTGTACAACACATTAAAGAAAAAAGCCCACTAGGGACGTTCCATATTGTTACTCTCATTTTTTTTTTCAGTAGAGAAATAACTCCCGCTTAGCGGAAACAAAAAAAATCGAGTTTGTGCCACGGTCTGGGTGAGTGGAAACGGTGAAATAATTGTTGAAACATAGAGTATTCATATTGAAGACAGATATGAAAATTCTTTAAATTAAGTAAGTTCTGGCTTAAGATAAAGTGTATAACATTTCCATACTGTTGTTGTGAGAAGAGAACCATGACCGTATAGTAACTGAGGAAAAAAGCTTTTTATGGCTTAGTATTCATGAAAATGAAAATTCCCCGGCCACACCTGATACTTGGTTCCAAATTCATTTGTTTTACGTAACATTAGACAAATGTACAAAGATAGCGCAATATTTTTAAACCTGTTTTTGGAGTTGGAATTATTTATTTGATGCAATTAAGAAGGATTGCCTGAGAGAGTCAGGGAGTCAGCGGAAATGGGGGTCGGCAAATTGGTTCATAATTTTAGGTTGTTGGCTTGAAAACAGTGTCCATAACATTTACATGAGGTGGTAATAACAAATTTGAGTCTCCCCCCCCCCCCACTGGCAGAATTTGCCCCCCCCCCAAAAAAGGGGAATATTCCCAGTTTTCAGAATGGTTACCAATTGTAAAAAAGAATATCGATAATTTAATTTTTATTTGATTTTGACCAATCACTTTTGTCTTAACAAACAATCTTCAGAAAGGCATTAGATTGATTCATATAACGCACGACACCGAAATTGATGAATCGGTGATCATTTGAATCACAAAAGAGAGATATTTGAATATGGGGCAATCTACACGGGCAGCGCAGATCCAGATCGGATCCGTTCCCGGGAGATCCAGATCCCGAGAGACCGTTTATTGAACTCTACACGGCGCAGTGAGGGCGAAAGTACGGCGACCCTTCGAAGCGTAAAGTGTACATATGCTACGGGTAACCGTGGGTGTGTGTGGTAGGACACTTTACGCGTAACCTAAAAGTACGCGCTAAATGTGCCGCGGACACTAACCAAGCGTGTACACACCATGTACGCGGTGCAGATCTGGATTCGTGCCGTTGTAGAAGCAAACTGGATACGAGATCTGGATCCGATCTGGATCCGATATGGATCTGCGCTGCCGTGTTAGAAATTGCCCTATATTGCCTTGCAATCATTGATTGTTGATTTGAAAGGAGTGTGTGTTGGACATTGTGGTGTGTGTGGCCTGTGTGCAGGAGAATGTGGTCCGCCGTGTAACAGTCCGGTAACAATGGCGAACAATAGGGCCATCGATTCAGTTGACTCTGCACGCAACATTGGTCATGCGGTTAATTCCGTTGTCGTCTATCGGGCCCGGACTGTTGTTCTGCCGGACCATATTCTTTACACCGGTATGTGCCGAATTGGGTCATTCTCCATAGACACAGTACAAAAATGTCAGTTCATTTGGTGAAACCGGTATTTTTAAGTAATTTTAAAGTGATCTCGACAATTCACGGTACCATATTGCATATATTCGATACAGGTCACTGGATAACCCGTTTTACTTTTGTTCTCCTTAAACCTGGT
>JAMKCH010057050.1:0-50537 GCA_023653785.1 Ophioderma brevispina | reverse complement strand
TCCACTCTATGCCATTATCTGTAGAGAACCGCTGCAAAATCTCTTGGTTAAGATCTTTGATAGCTCGGCGAAGTTCTTCACTTGCTCCCACTAAATTGGACCCATTGTCAGATGTCATCTGCTTTACTGGACCCCGTCTTGAAACAAAACGCCTGATGGCATTTATACATGCATCAGTGTCCATACTTCCAGCTACCTCTAGATGCACTGCACGGCTGGCCATACAAGTAAAGATGACGCCATAACGCTTTCTAGTTGTCCTTCCTTGCTTGATATAGAATGGACCAAAGTAATCAAGGCCTGTGTGTGTAAATGGCGGCTTATCTGCTTGCAGGCGACTAGATGGCAGGTCTGACATCTTCTGTGTGCTTGCTGTTGCATGGACTCTTCTACAAATGACACATCTTTTAACTTCCTTCTTTATGCTTGCTCCAGCATTGATAATCCAGTACTTTCTTCTGATCTCTGCCAACACATGACTCCTACCTTGATGTCCTAGTCTTTGGTGAGTGTGTCTAATAATCAAAGTTGATAGTGGGTGGTTCTTAGGCAAAATAATTTGGTGTTTCGCCTGATCTGGAATGGCTGCGTTTCGAAGCCTGCCTCCAACACATATCTTGTCATCCTTCAACACTGGATCTAGGTTGACTAGTGAAGATCCTTTCTTTAGGTTCCTGGTGCTGTTAGATTTCTGAATTTGTTGCAGTAGTTTATACTCATCTGGGAAGCACTGTTTTTGGACTGTCTTTATCATAGCAGATTCTGCCTTGTCTAATTCTTCTAGGGTGAGTGGCTCTCCGTTGACTGCTTGTTTCACCTTCTTGGATCTTTGTAGGAGAATCTGTCTCAATCGTAGCAACCAGGCTACGGCTCTTCTCAAACGTTTCCACTCTGAATAGTGTTCTATAAGTCTATTCACAGGGTCATCTGCTTGGACTTCTTTAGTGCTGTCTTCTTCCAGATCTACCACTACTGCATTAACTGCTTTTACTAGGTACTCTTCATCTGGCTGATCTGATACCACTACTTGGTTTGTTGAAGACAAGTCATCTTCATCAGCCACTGAATGTTTCTGTGTCTTATTGTCTACTTCTCCGTCATGATGGAACTCTGACCAACTATCTACTGCCTTCTTGAGGAAGTCTGGTCCCTTCAGCCAATCCTCCTGTATGGAAATAAGTCGGCTTACACTTAGTCCTCGCGAAGCATGATCTGCCGGATTGAGCTTACTTGGCACATATTTCCACTGGCCTACATCAGATCCATCCCTGATAATGGAGATTCTGTTAGCAACAAATACAGGGTATCGTGCTCTCTCATTCATGATATATTTCAGTACTGTCTCACTGTCAGTCCAAAACACGGTCTGATCCACATGAAAATCCATCTCTCTCTTCAGCATGGCATCTATTTTTACAGCTACTGTTGCTGCCGTAAGCTCCATGCGGGGAATGGATACCTGCTTCAAGGGGGAGACTCTGGATTTGCTCATGATCAAGTTGCACGCTATGTCTCCACTGCTGCTGGCAACTCTCAAATATGATGCTGTGCCATACCCTTTATCACTAGCATCACTGAAGTGATGTACTTGTACAGATTGTAGATCTTCAAAACCTTGAGGTTTCAAGCATCTGTCTATCATTAGGTGATCTAACTCTGGGAGGCTGGTTACCCATCTGTTCCACTTCCTTTCATGTGCTCTGGGGATCTCTTCATCCCATCCAATCTTCTGCTTACATAGATCTTGGAGTAAACCCTTTGCAGGCAGGATAACTGGACTAACTAGTCCCAGAGGGTCATATAGTGAGCTAAGAACAGACAGTATGCCTCTTCTGGTTGGTGGTTTATCAGATATGTCTACACGGAATCTAAAGCAATCCGAGTCTGTACACCACAGTAAGCCAAGGGCTCTGTGACTTGGAAGAGCATTATCAAAGTCTATATCTCGAATAGTCTCAGCTCTTTCATCTGCTGGTATCGACTGCAGGACCTTCTTGTTGTTACTCATCCACTTTGTCAAATGGAAGCCTCCTTTCTGGCAAATGGAGCGGAGGTCTTCAGCTAGATCTATTGCTCTGGTTTCAGTAGGTACAGACTTGAGGCAGTCGTCGACATAGAAATTGTCGTGGAGTGTGTCCACCACCTCAATATCAAACTGGGCTTTGTGGTCATCCGCTGTCCTGTTGAGTGTGTAGTTGGCAACTGCTGGAGATGAGCTGGCCCCAAAGATATGAACTAACATTCTATAGTCTTGTAACGGTTGTGAAATGTCGCCATCTGGCCACCACAGAAATCTCAGGAAATTGCAGTCATTGTCTTTTACCTTGACTTGGTAGAACATACCTTCTATGTCTGAGGTTATGGCAACCGGTTCAAGTCTAAATCGCAGCAACACTCCAAAAAGGCTGTTGGCGAGATCCGGCCCCTGCATGAGCTCCTTATTCAACGATGTACCTTGATATTCTGCAGCGCAATCATATACTATGCGGAGCTTGCTCTTCTGTGGGTGGATAACACCATGGTGAGGGATGTACCATTTCCTACCATCACTAACTTGTTCATCTTCTGGTACTTTCTCCGCGTATCCGGCCTGTATCACCTTGTCCATGGTAGCTCGGTAATCTGCATGATACTGTGGATCCCTCTGAAATCTTCGCTTCAGGTTCTCAGCTCTGGAATGCGCCACTTGTCTATTGTCTGGCATCATTAGTTCTTTGTCTCTAAATGGCAAGGCAATATGATAGTTGCCATTCTTGAATTCTATGCTGTCTTCAACTACTTGAAGAAATCTCTGATCTTCCACTGATCTTCCTAAACGGTGATCTGATAGACTTTCATTGAAGTCCATGTTCACATAGGATCTAAACTTCTCCTCTAAGTCTCTTAAGCCATCCGTAACTACAGTTCGGCAAAAATTCACAGTCACATGCTCCTGCATTTTTCCCGGCATTCCATGTACTACCCATCCTAGAGGAGTCTTTATGGCATATGGTTCACCAAGTTCTCCGGTCAAAGTTTCTATGGGTGTAGTACATTCTGGCACATTTGATCCTATCATTATGGTAACCTTAGGAATGATGATGTCACCACAGAGTTCTGGTACCTGTAGTCGTGTCAGGTGTGAATATCTATCAAGGTCGTCTTGGGTAGGCATGTCGCTCTCAGTCACTGGAATTTCCGCTTTCACATACACTTCTGGCAGATCGATATAATTTACCCCATCTTGGGCACAAGCTACCTGCATTCCACCATCAACTATTGCTGAGTTAATGACTTCTGTAGAATTCAAGGTTCTCAACAACAAATTTCTCTTTCTGGTTGGTGCTCGTAGAGTTTCACACAGGCTTGGATCAACAAAAACAGCACCACACCCATCATCGAGGAAGGCATACGTTGCTACAGTAGTATCAGCATTCGGCAACTTGACTATAACTGGTATGACCGCCATGAGTGGGCTGCTACTTTCTTGTGAAGTTTTCTCTGGTATTCCAATAAAGCCTGTTTTTGGTGGGGTTTGGCTTGGTTGTGAGGTTTCACTGAGTTTCCGTTTCCCATGTTGCTCTTTGTCTGACACTTGACCACTTGACTGCTTTATGGTGGTGTTTTCCTTCTTATCATCAATATGCAGCACTGTTGGATGTCTTTTCTTGCATCTTTCACATTCTTCTGGTCGGGGGCATTTCTTTTTCATGTGCCCAACTTTAAGGCATCCAAAGCAAGATTGTTCTTAAAACAGAATTCACTCTTGGACTTGTATCCTGTCTGGTAAACTTTCTGCATTCTCTCAACATGTGTTTGCTACTTTCGCCACAGAATAGGCAAGTCTTCTCAGTCATCACACTAACACCAAAATGCTCCTCTCTTCTGATTTTTCTTGAATCTGTCATCAGTCTTGCTATTGATCTTTATCCGCTGAGTGTCTGCGATCTTACCAACGTTGGGTTTGTGAGGATTTTGGCCTGCTTCTCAACAAAACTAACCAAGTCTTTGAACTCAACCTTTCTTTCTTCCTCTTCTTCTATCTTGTAGGCATTGTTTCGCCAAGTTATCTTCTGACGATATGGCAGCTTGCTAACCAGTGTTTGGATGCTCTTTGTATGGTTTAGCTCCTCTAAGGCTTTGATTGACTTCATCATTGTTGAACATTCAATTAAAAAGAGTGAGAAGCGGTTCAACTCAGCTCCGTCCTCTGGTTTTAATTTCTCGCCAATCTGCGCCTTCTTCATGAACGCCTCTGAAATCTTGTGGGGGTTCCCAAATGTCTTCCGTAACAGTTCCTTTGCCTTCCTGTATCCTTCCTTTGTATCGTCATAGAGAAGACAACTATCTACAATTGTTCTAGCTTCGCCACTTGTATGCTGGCTTAACAGGTTAAGTCTTTGTATGGGATCTGTTGTTTTGTTTTCAACTCCGTATTCAAATGATTTCATAAATGCAGTGTATTGCAGTAGTCACCACTAAAGGGTTGTATTCTGTGTTGTGGAAGAGTGGCTCTTATTTGATGCTCTGCAAGTATCTCTGTGAGTTTGTTTTGCTTCATCATTATTTCTTCAATACGAGATGTAGGCCCACTATTATTATCATGACTATAGTTGGGGGGCGACCCGCTATCACACTTAACTTCTGCCACACCCTTACTGTCACTCTTAGCTTTGTCGATAGGACTATCTACCGGTGCTCTATCACTGGGTGCTCTATCACTGGGTGCTCTATCACTGGGTGCTCTATCTCTGTGTGCTCTATCACTGGGTGCTCTATCACTGGGGGCTCTATCCTGGGTGCTCTATCACTGGGTGATCTATCTATTGGTGCTCTATCACTGGGTGCTCTATCCATCGGTACTCTATCACTGGTCTATTTGATACTCCTACTTCATCAACATCTTCTTGGCTTTTTTTAATCAACTCCTCCTTCTTCTCTGCTGCCGTCATTCTTTTCATCAACTCTGCAGTTTTTTCTACCAGTACCATCATGGCTAGCTGACATGTTGTTGTCTTTCCTTTCATATTTGTCTTCTTTACTACTGCCACTGCTGCTATATCTTTCCCCTTCATCACCTTTGGAAATTTTCTCTGCTTTAAACTTTATGGCTGTCTCCATACCTTGCCAACCACTTTCTGACATCTCCACCCTCACTGCTTGGGAGCTGTGACAAAATTGTACTTCCCTTTCTACTTTCACAATTTTCTAGAATTTTAATTTTAGAATCCTCAATCTTCATCTCTGTCTCCATCTCGAGTAATTCTTTCCTTTGCTTGAACTCTCTATACTGCATTTCAAGACTTAATTCCTCTCTATCCATGGCCATTCGTTTTTCTAATTCTTCTCTCCGGCACTGCAACTCTGTCTTTCTAATGGCAGCCTCAAGAAGAGCAGCTTCCATGTCTTGAACATTGATGCTTGAAGATTTACGATTCCCTTTAGATCTACATGATCTACTTTCTTCTAAACTATCCTTGAAACTGATGCTCGAAGTTTTACAACTTCTGTGAGATTTACCTCCAATACTCTTACAAATCATGAAGAATATTGTTGTTTACCTATGCTCTCCACTATTTGATATTTCTATCACATTAGCCTAGTATTATTAGTAGTAGTAGTAATATAAGCTCTAACAGGCGGTAACTTTAATGCAATAGCGCCCTCTATGTGTCTAGGCGAAATCGAGCGTGGATTCAGGGTGCAAAAATGTCCAGCACTTATTTTAATTGTTCAAAAGTCTATGCTTGTCTAGTTCTATTTCACAGCCTTATCAGTGGCCATATCCTAGTTACGTAGGTACACAGGAATCTACAGATTCTCTATCTTATCTGTGGATAGTCTAATGCTACTTTTCGCGTGGACTCTGACGATTTTCTACTTAAATATAGGCGGAGTCACCTATATGAGTCTATGGTCTATGGTTTGAGAATCACCGCTACATTCATTTCCCTAACACGATGAAAAACACGCACACATCACGGCTAAATGTGATAGTTCCAACTTATATTTCTGTTACAATCACCTATAACACACTGTTGTCTATTGATTCATGCAGAAATCCTTGGATCTAGGTGCTTATCAACGGTAGAAAATCGTTTGCCAGTGACCCGTCAAACCCGAGTGCCGCTGCCATGGGCGCAGACATTTTAAGTTCTCCAAAAGTAAAGCGCGACGCTGATGGCGCTATGACAGTCGCTGTCAAACAACCTCAGAGGGGATAGGTTTCGAGTACGAGCAGTAACACATACCAAATTCTTGAACCAATTACAAATCATTAAAATCTGTTCTATTATATAAAATCAGATCACTTGTGCACAAGGCTCATTTATTTGTGTTTGAAAGGTATTTCTGACCTTTGACGTCTACAAGACGTCATAACAGAATTGGGGCTCGTCCGCAGGAATTGAATTAAGATAATTTGAGCCTTATTGTTCAGAATTTACACACCTAAGAAGTGTTATAATATTGTAAACATTGTGCACATTTTAGCATACAAAATTTTGTGTGTATTATATGTACTACCATTGTAGTTTGGTTCAAGTTAGTATATTGTGTTGTAGAGTACAATCACAATGGAGTTTGATCCAGAAGTGTTCATAGGCAAATAACTTGGGAGAAATTTGATGAGCTGAGAAAGCCTGAGTTAATGAAACTAGCCAAGCATTTAGGACTTGAGGCAAAACATGCTATGAGAAAGCAAGTGATCAAAAAGTTGATTGAAAATTTGTCCAGGAAGATGTTTGGGATAGTTCTTATTTGGATAGGATAGAAGAAATTCTGGAACAGGGCAAAAGTGAGCATTCAAGTTAAAAGAACTTGAAATTCAAAAGGAATTGGAAATAGAATTGCAAAAGATGGAAATGGAACAAAAACAGAAAGAATTAGAACAAAGCAAAAAGAAATGAAAATGCAAATTCAGAAGGAACAGAAAGAAAACGAAATTGAATAGAGAAAGAAAAATTGCAAATGCAGCAAAAGGAGAGGGAAAGGAATTACAAATGAAAATGCAAAATGAAATGAGACAAAAGAGATGGAATTGCAAATGCAAATGGATATGAAAAAGAAGAGCTTGAAAGCTCAGCTAGATTTAGAAAAATTGAAACAACAGGCAAGCTCATCAGACTCTTCCAAACCTCTGGTTTTGATGCGCCGAAAAATATTCGCCTGGTTCCAAAATTTCAGGAACAAGAAGTAGACAAATACTTCTTACACTTGAGAAAATTGCCAATCTAGCTTGAATTGCCCAAGGAGTCTTGGACCTTGTTGCTACAGTCAGTGTTCAGTGGTAAAGCCCGAGAAATATATTCGGCCATGTCATTAGACAGATGTAGTGATTATGACGAGGTTAAGCAGGCATTGCTCAAAGCATATGAATTGGTACCAGAGGCATATAGACAAAATTCAGGTGTTGTCAGAAAAAGGATGACCAGACACATGTTGAATTTGCCCGTGTAAAGGAGTTAAGCGTAGCTGCTTTATTATGGGATTTATAGCAGAATTGATGAATTTTTGCCATTCTGATGGACTGATTAAGTTCGTAAAATTGTGACCCCAGTTGGTGAGTCTAAAGCTCATTACGAGTGAGACCATATGATTTATTTGCAGGTTGAAAGTCAATTTTGTCAGGTTGATTTTCATGAAATTTAGACTAGATATTTCGTCTGATTAAAATTCACAATAATCGCTGGACCAGTTGTTTCATTCAGTCAACTTTCGAGGCAGAAGTCAACCTAAATAATGACGCCTCTTGTGTAATAAATGATTTAGGTCAAAGGTCAAACTCGCCTAAATTTTGAGGTGACCTTGTCATTTATTTTAGTCTGGAAATGTAGGCCACACTCGACGTAAAAATCACAGAGGGTCTACTTGCCGTAATTCATTGATTTTCAGCGAGAAAACGTACCGTCAGCAAGAACAGAACACCTAAATTGAAATCCCATTGGATTGTACAGGCACGGAGAGGATTTCATTATCGGCAATGTACAATAGTTTCAATGCAAAGTGAGTTATGATGAGCCTTATGCTTGGTGCTTCTTAGGTTAAACATTAATTGGTATACAGTATACCATAGTGTGGTATGATTGATATGTTTGTGTGTAGTTAGAACTTTGTTGTCTTGAGGGTACATATGGTGCATTTTAACATTGACACTGGTTGTTACTGTACATGTTAGTTGTTCGAGATTGAGGCAATTGATTCGCATGGCACTCAGATCCGTAGAAGTTTAATTTAATCATGCTATTGCTATGACTATATAGGTTTGAAATATAATTAATCCTTGGTATTTAATAGGCCTCATCTTTCTTAATTTTTTTACAGATTTGGGGATTTTACTGCCAGTATGTTTTGGCTACCAGTAATCTTTTACTGCCAGTAATTTTAGCTACCGGTAATTCTTTACTGCCATTGTTTTTAGTTACCAGTAGTAAGGTTGCTATATTGATTGATGGTAGGTGATAATATATTGGTGTGCATTGAAATAAACTTGCATTTATTATTAGTAACTAGTCACTGAAGTGTTGAGATTGAAGTTTTGGGCAAGGTCCTGGTGCTTTGAGCACAATATAGTTGGCGGACAAGGCCTTTTCAACACTGGCCAGTACATTGTAGAGCCATGCTGAGGCTAAGCTGAGTTTTTATCAGGGTTTATTAGATTTAAGGGGATACAGTAGGTTTCAGAATTACATTGTTAGAAACCAGGATTCCCACTATTTCTTACCGTAAGCTTAGTCTCATTAGGACTTTAATTCTACATTGAGGTTTTTTAGAAACTTGATCCAAATTTAGTCTTTAAAAAGAAATGAAATGGTTCCAGTTCATAATTAAAACTCATTCAAAACTTATAAGACAAAACTAAGTGGAGTGGATTGATATTTTAAAATATTGTCAACTTTAATGTTGTCTGATTGTCTGTTGAAGTTTTCTGTCTATAGAATACAGGGAACCATATATGGTGGTTCAAACGAAAAAACCAAAGTCATACAATTACAGTCCTCCATTCCCTTGATTCTGAGTAATCAAAATAAGAAGAGTGTGTCAATGGTTGAGTAGGTCTGCCAATCATCGATTGCAGAGCTCATACCGGGCAAATCGAGTGTACGTATGCCTGTTTTCAAGTGCACATGTACTTGTGCATTGTTTTCTGATAGGACTTTGAATATTGGATTTACTTAACAAAAACTAGTGGTTTATTTCATATTGTAGATATAGCAGTAGGCCTATACGGCACACAGCCACTGCTAGATCGCAAACTGTACCCTGAAGTTACACTTGGTGTATATGGATATGAGTGAAGACTTCAAGAAGATGATGCTGTCTACCGGACCAGGGCTGATTGAAGATTGATGTGGCCGTACAAATCCAATTAATCATCGTTCGTTGTCGTGTCCCTGTCCTTGCCTCCTTTTCTTGTCCGAATTGCAAATTCAGAAACGTCCTAATTATTTTGTAGTCAACACACATTCCCAAATAGTAGTAGTTATCTTGGAGGGAACTGGCCTTGACGGTAACGAAATACGTTACAGGATAATGAAAGAGATGCGAATGTTAAGCCGGCGTGTGTGTGGTGTTCATCAGATGTTAGTGATGAATGTACAAATGTGACATCACAGAGTCAGAAACTGAACAAGAAAGCACTGTAAACACAGAAAATGAATATGGTGTCACATGAAAAATTATGACATACTTGCCCAATTAGACAAGAATTAGGTCATCTACCAGAAAGTCAACAAGGTAAATTGAAAGAATTAATTAATGAGTGGGAAAAACATTTCCTGCGGTAACCCAGTGAGACACATGTCATAACCCATGACATTGATTTGGCATATCAGAGCCAACCAAAGTGCAGGCATCTAAGATTTCACTCCCCCTCTTCATGAACAAGTAGAAGTGAGATTGAAATTCAGATCCAGACAAACTGCACTTTGATGCATATTGGGGCACAATGTACCCGATACTTATCTATGAATTGTATGATTAATTTTTGTGGATGATAAATTATAAACTCCACCTGACAAGGACTTAACCTGCTGGAGTTTAAATCTACAAGAATACAATCTGGAAATTAGACATATAAACGGGAAAAGAAAATGTCCCCCTTGGAAGATGCCTTGTACAGAGCTGCCATAAATTTTGTTTCACCCCACCCCCCCACTGACATTTGATATTACAACGTTATGTATATGGGACTGAAGGCAGGCAAGGCAAGAACATTATAATAAAAAGGACAATTTGCACTGTGTAAACTATATGTAAAATTAACCACAAAATGGTAAAGTAAAAGCCGATTTGGAAAATTTCTTTCATTCCAAATTTTCTTTTTAAGGGGGAGGAGGTATATGGCCTCCATTTTTCTGATTAAAAATATTATTTTCTCAATTTTATTTGAGAAAAAGGTTTCTCACGGGAAAGCACTGTGTTACCTTAAAAGAGAGAAAGGGGATAGTCCCTAGTTTGTTTATGCAAGTGCACCTGTTTAGATGCACAATAGGGGAAGTGGGAAATTACCCATGAATGATAAACTTAGGGAAAACTGAGTTGAACTTGTTTATGCTTAGATTAAAAAATTGTAAGATCGGGGAATTCCCCGACAACGTTTTATGGAAGTGATGTGATTCAGGTTATGTTTATTGCATGATGATGTGTAATGATTATTGTTAGAAAGGGAAATCTAGGTGTGAGAAGTTTAAAACGTACTTGTGAATGAAGACTGAGGCCGGCAGTTGAAATCAGGAGCTGAACTAGAGCTTGGGGCGGTATACAGTATAATTATAGCTATTTTAATCTACAATAATGGTAGATTTGAGTTCTACATATAGTGTCAGGATGTAATTCTTTGGATGCGCACGGAGCTGATAGCTAAATTGTCTGCTGTAGTTTTTAGGCCCAAGGATTCAGCTTTCGGAATCAAAAAGGGATTCCAATTTTTGGTGGTCCTAAGAGGACATAGCGACAGACGGATGGTGGTATATTACCTGGATTTTATTATGTGGAACATTAGCGTCGTCGAGGGAAAGCCCCGTCGTCTTGAACTGCTGGACAAAAGTTAACTTCAGGACTGAGTTTGCAGGGGTGCAAAAAGTTGTTCTTTCGTCAGGAGCAACATTCAGTGTTCACATAGATACCTACAAGATTTTCAACCATTTCCTCGGAGCGGCGCTCCCAGCTCCCGCATTTTTTGCACCCCTGCTGAGAAGATTCCAATGGAATATTACCTGAGGATTTATAAGCGTGACTTTGCATGCTGCCATTTTGGAAGTCTTTGCTGTGAGGACATATCTTCGTTGAACTGCAACGCTTCTTGTGGAGATTAGTGGACATCCTTGTTTACAACTAAGTATAATCTTAAATATTGTGTGTAATTGTGTAATTTTGATTTATGTATTGTTGTTTTGACATACCAAATTCTTGAACTAATTACAAATCATTAAAATCTGTTCTATTATATAAAATTCAGATCACTTGTGCACAAGGCTCATTTATTTGTGTTTGAAAGGTATTTCTGACCTTTGACGTCTACAAGACGTCATAACACTATACATTTAATCTATAATAAAATTAATGTTTTTATCAAGCAAGTTGCAAAAAATTATAACAAAATTCTGCCAAGTAATATGCAAATGAGCTAATTAACTATGCTGCTGTCCCACTTACCCCACATGAAATTCACTTAGGGTAAGTGGGACATGGCTATTAGCTGGTACTTATTTTTATTTTTGTGTATATTTTTTGAGAAAAATATAAATTATAAGAACATACTGTCATTACAATACACAAATTATATGATAAAAATACATATTTTCTGAAAATATGAATTTCAAGACCAAAAATTGATAAAATAGGCAATTTCTGTACATTAAACGATATAGAATGTGAAGTTTTGGGCATGTTATTCGAAGTACGTGAAAATTATGAGCGCAAAAATATAATATCATTATTTTGTTATTGTTATGTCATATAAAGTATTCTGAAAACACTTTCAATTATTAACAGCAGTGAATATATTATTCTGTTCGTGATATCTTACTCCCTAATTGCATAAATTACCCAAAGTACGTGTCCCACTTACCCCAATGTGGGAATATAAATGGGGTAACTGGGCATTTCTAATTAGCACATTTTCTAATTAATATGCATGTGGTACATATACACAAAAGTAGTTAAACAAATGCCTCATGACCCACACTTGATATTAAAAGTAAATGTTTTTCAGAAAAACCTACCATGTCTTTGTTTCGAACCAATTTAGGCTTTAAGTGTCCCACTTACCCCACTTTACCCTATTTCTTGGAAATTGGTGACAAAAATATATTAGTGGAATTTGAGCCATCAGAGACAAAGGTTTGTAGTTAGACTCATAGGTCCGTATGCACAAAAAGTTAGACCAGGTTTAAAGTTAGACCTGGTCTAAGTCATAACTAGTTTTGTTCAAAATTGACTGTTATTTACATTTTAAGATTTAAATGCAAATATCAAAATAAATACAAAATATTTCATGTCAACACTAAGGAAAATGTCTTTTCTGGTGGGACTCAATTACACTTAGACCAGATCTAACTTTAGACCTGGTCTAACACTTTTGTGCATACGGACCTTACTCTTCTCTACTCTGCTCTAAAGCTGTGTTGGCGTCAAATCAATATTTCTTGGGATTTGAGAAAGGGTCTTACTTTTGTAGTTTGACCCCCACTCAACTACAAAAGTAAGACCCTAGCCTTTTGGCGCTAAATCAGTATTTCTTGGAAATTGGAGAAAGGGTCTAAGTGTAATTTGTCCCACCAGAAATGATATTTTCCTTTACACTAACACGTTGTATTTAAATCTTTCAAATTTGCTAGTTACTTTACAAAGAAAGTGTGAATAACTATCAATTTAAGGCAAAACTAATTTTGACTTAGACCACGTCTAACTTTAAACCTGGTCTAACTTTTTGTGCATACGGACCTATAAAACTAAGACCATAACTTTTTGGCGCCAAAATGTATATTAGTGGAATTTGAGATATGGTCGTAGTCTTGTAATTTGACCCTTACTCAACTAAGACCCTGTTTTGGCGCCAAATCAATCTTTCTTGAAATTTAAGACAGTGTCTTACTTTTGTAGTTCGACTCCTACTGAACTACAAAACTAAGACCCAAACTTTTTGATGTCAAATCAATATTTCTTGGAATTTTAGACAGGGCCTTAGTTTTGTAGTTGGCCCCTTACTCAACTACAAAACAAATTTCTCTAAATTTACACTTGATTTAATGAAGAACACGCACAGAGAACGTTTCGAAAGTTTATTGGACAAACAAATCATCTTGCTAGTATACATTGAAAAGATGGTATATTCGGCTTATTCAAGTATGATTTAATACATTGAAACGTATTCTATATTTGGTAAAAATGGTTTTAAAAAAGAATTACTTTTCTGCATGTTGTTTCGACTGATTTTGCTATTATAAGCTTTTAAGGCTATAGTTATGTTCATAATTGATCTGCAAGGCTTTTGAACACATAGTTGTGGGTGTCAAATGTCAAATAAAAGTAGAAGATGGTGTATAATATGATAGAAAGAAAATAAATGAACGAACTCTTCGGTGTAGTGAGGTAAAAATTTTAACTTTTCCATTTCACTAGGCCTTACGAGACCTCATGATATATTTTTTACTATTGCATGAATATAGGCAGTCAATATTGTTTTATATCATGATATCACCGGTTTCATTTTCAAGCCATGTGATAGTATACAAATATTGAAGGCCTATGAGTGTGATAGTAAAAATATATCATGAGGTCAAATTTTGACTTTTCTATTTCACGAGGTGAAGCCGAGTGGAATGGGACAGTCAAAATTTCACCCCATGGTTTTTTTACTATTGCACGATTTACATGCAGTCAATATTTGTTTTATATCATGATATCAGCTGTTTTATTTTCAAGCCATGTGATAGTATACAAATATTGAATGCCTAAGAGTGTGATAGTATACAAATATTGAATGCCTAAGAGTGTGATAGTATACAAATATAGCATGAGGTCAAATTTTGACTTTTCTATTTCACGAGGTGAAGCCGAGTGGAATGGGACAGTCAAAATTTCACCCCATGGTTTTTTTACTATTGCACGATTTACATGCAGTCAATATTTGTTTTATATCATGATATCAGCTGTTTTATTTTCAAGCCATGTGATAGTATACAAATATTGAATGCCTAAGAGTGTGATAGTCTACAAATATTGAATGCCTAAGAGTGTGATAGTATACAAATATAGTGAGTCAACTTTTGCCTTTCTATTTCACGCGAGACGAAGCCGAGTGAAATGAACGTCAAAATTTGACCGAATGATATTATTTTTACTATTGCACGAACTTAGGCAGTTCAATATTGGTTTTATATCATGATATCACGTTTCATTTTCAAGCCATGTGATATATACAAACATTGAATGCCTTAAGAATGTGATAGTAAAAAAACTATTCATATGGGCCCAAAATCACTGCAAATCCTGATATAAGAAAAATACTATCAATGACTGAAAATCTCTGTAATTCATTATGATAACAATGTTAGTTTTTTGTCTAGTGCAGTGCCTGTACAAATGCGACATCGCGAATAGGACGCTCCATATCGAGATGAACGACATGCTAGTATAATTATTGGGAGATATATGTTAAATGAAAGGTATATGTCAACTATAGACAGATTATGTATTACGGTCCATTTTATATATTACCAATTACTGATTGTTATTATATTTAAAAAACACCCCCACCTAAAAAGTAAGAAAAAACATCACGACCCTGGCTTAGAAGAAGGCCCTATTCCTCAGTTGGTATGGTCATATCACGTCCAAGTTGGCTATCCTCACTGTTCTTTGAAACATAGCTCTAGGCCATTTTCGCTGGCTCCTTTGTTCTCCTTCAAGCGCCACAGTGGGGATGCGATATGAAAAGAAAGTAAAATAAATGGTTTAGTTGAGAAAGTGTATTGAAGGAGCACAGAGGAAGCGACAAAAGGTCACTGTTACCAGTTCTTGTCGGAATAAGGGGTGCAAATTATAACCTACTAGCGGGAGGCCCGCGCTTCGTCGCGGTGCTCCGCTAGTAGTTTGAGTGAACGGGAGCAGCGATCAGAAACGGAAGCGATCAAGAAGAGTTTGAAAACACTATCGCAAGACCATCGTAACCAAACCCGGCACCTGAACTGTAGGACTCCCCGAGGTCGCATTGATGCATTTTAACATTTTAATAACTCTAATTGCCATACTATAGCCCATGTATTAGTTACCGATTTGGGCTAAGGACACGGCAAAATCAATGAATATTAAACCCGTATAACTTTCCGTTATATATAGGTTTTACCGGCCGATTCGCACAAGTGTGCTGATATTTGCAAATATAAATTTCAAATTTCGCGCCTTATTTTTCAAACTTGAGGTGGTGTATTTCCGGTTTCAATTTCACACAAAGGGAGTGTTCCGTAGCCGTAACGGCTACCTAACCCCGGGGGTTCCGTAGCCGTATGTACGGCATAATAACCAAAACGGGCTTTGTGGTTAAGTAGCCGTCTACGGGTACGGAGCGTGTCCACAGTTGGATCGGTTTTATAGCCGGACACAGTCATGCGGGACGATACGATTAATGTACGACCGTGAGTGCAACAAAAATTTCCCGGGGGATTTCACATCATATCAACTGTCTCTAAAAAATCGGAAGTAGGCTCACTGATTTTTGCCTGAGGTAAAAGCTTTCCATAAACATATTCCCGCATCTAGAAGGATGAAGCTGAGATAGTTTCTTTGGTACAAAAAATTGTGCAATTCTAATTTCTTTATAGGCAGCAAATACGAAATTCAGGCGGGCTATGTTTTAAACATCGAAATTAAGCCAAGTTAGGAATTAGGATCACACAGAGTTTTTTGGACTTCCCGATCCCTATCATATCCATTGGCACCAAAAGAATTAACACAAGATCCTTTATTAGGAAAATTCGGTGGAAGTGGCAACTCCCTACATGAATGTGTTATAAAAATGACCGTTTGGCGAGGGCTAAATTTTAACAACATGTAGGCCATACCATTTTAATAGAAATGTGACTGTTTAAAATATCAAATATTAGAAATATGAGTCAGAGGGGGGGGGGGGGGCTTATTTGGTTGTATTATAGTTAAAACATTTCCTCCAAACGAAAAAACCGTATGTACTCCTGGAGCTCTTTTTGAGCAACGATTTATTCCTTTATTAAAGAAAATGCCATTATTACAATTAAGGGTAGACTTTTAGAGATATGAATTTTTAAGTGGAAAAAAATTAAATATCGCAGCTTGAGAAAACAATCAATTAAAATACATAAGAAATATGATATTAAGAGATTTAGTTTGAAAGGCCTTTTCGATCATAACTTTTGAACGGAAAGCTCGCTTGTCGTCAAACAAAAGCAACAGAAAGGTAATTCCTTCCTCAGTTTCAAATATGTGTTTATATTTTAGCCCTCTGAAGGGTTAATTCCACCATAATGCTAGAAATGGTTCTATAAGAGAAAACGATATTAATAAAAACAGAGACGAATATAACTAAATATATATTCGTTCTCAGATATAAAAAAAATAAAGTAAGCTAAGGAAATTAGGAATAATAAAGAAGGAATCAAAAATATAATAAATTAAAAAGTGACAAATAAAAATATAATGAATTAGCAAAATATATAAATAAAGAAATAAAAAAAGTATCATAAATAAAAAAAAAAATGCTGTCTCCGACCGCCACATTTTCTGCAGAACGGAAAAGAGTCGATACCGACCTAATTTCACAAGTCCAAATTTATTTTCTTTCAGGATTTTTCAACAATGGTAAAACTCCAAAATAGCGTCTTCAAACAGTTTCAGTATTTTTTAAAACAACAAAAAAATGAAGTTTTAAAAATCCTTTATAAATAAAACATTTTTAAAAAACGGTTCTTGGACAGACCCCGAGGACAGATGGACTATATAGCGAAACTGAGCGCTGACGGTACAAAAGTACATTTGTTGCCTAGGTAAGGAATTCTTTTATGAAGGGCCAATGTTTTAACTATTCCCAATCATTTTTTTAACCTAGAAAAGAAATATGGAATACTGTCACTCATAACCATTCCCAAAACGCCGAACCTCACAACCACTTACCCCGATGCGCTTTGGAGAGTAATTTTGTCGGACCCTACAAATTTACCGAAACAAGACCGGGCTTATTGTACCGTATTACGGTACTCCAACCCTGGGGTTAGTAGCGTTATACGGCTACCGAAAACTTAGGTTTCACAAAACCTAACATTCAGTTTCGTTTTTTTCTTATTCAAGAAGGTGAATGATCATACGACTTCATTTATGAGAGTACAATGCATTATTAGACTTTCGGTTTGATATATGAACGGCCCCGATTTTTTAAACATTTGGGCAATTGATTGCGATAAATCAATGTTATCATTGTGCATTGGACTAAATTGATATCTTTTTCATTATGATCATTTAAAATTACAAAAGCGACCAATCCAATATCAAATAAATATTAATGTATTCAAGGGCCTATGTAGGTATGCCTATGTATGATGTATGTGGCTTGTATGATGTATTACGAGGCCTATATGTATTATGTATGTATGTATGTATTGGTATGTAGTGTTGTGTGGATGTATGTACATGACTGCTGTGTGTGTGTGTGTGTGCACACGCACTCACCGCACACAAAAACACACACCAACACACACTTACAGGGTACATTGTTGGAGAGTAAAATTGCTCATAGAGTCCATTGAAAATGCATGTAAATGGCCTAAAAAAACCTTCTGGAGGGAAACCCCTATCTACTTTTTCAATAATCTAATCTTACTATAATTGGCCAAATGTTGGATTGTGTTTGTATGTTCGCAAAAGGCTCGGTCCGTTTCGATCCATATTGCGCCAAATTCACGTGAAAAGGTTTGGTGGCCCGTGAGGATACCGGAGCGGTTAGCGCATATATTTGACGAAATCGTCAGAAATGGCTGAAAAATCTGAAAAATCAACGAAAATGGCTCGGTGCTATGATAAATTACCATTTGTTTGTACGCGTTTAAAGCGGCGCTTATGCGTGGTGCGTTGCGGACGGGTGGTTACGCGTGGCAACGGCCGATACGCGTATAGACGCTATACATGCTATATGCGGGTACGCAAAAAGCAGGCTCCTTAAGTGCACCCGGATGGGGGAGAAAGAAAGCAAATGGCCAAGAATACAGTCTTTTATTTCACTTTGATTGTGGTATGTCTGGATACTACGTGTTACCCCACAGAGAGTTGAAGAAGAAACAAAATTAAAACACATGGAAAATTACGGGATGAAATATTGACGTTTTAATATTTAGAAAAAAGGAACTATATAGGCCTAAGCCATGCATAAGGGGAAGAAAAAAGTACACGGAAACTTATACGGGATTAATATTGGAGTGTAGTATTTACAAAAAATAAAATATACGGAAATTTGCCTGCAAACTACGAGGAAATTAAAAAAATACGAATACGGGATGTTGTGACGGGTGGGGGGGGGAGGGTTTGGTGGGTTGGTGGTTTTTAGTTAGTGGTAGTATGGTTTACTACGGGTTACCCCAAAGGAGTTTTGAGAAGAAAAAATTATTAAATATACGGAAAAATTCGGAAATATTGACGTTTTAATTTTAGAAAAAAGGAACTACCAAAGCCAAGCTATATGGGATATGCTGCAAACTACATCTACAGGATGGCGAGAACTTAATGGGAGTTTGAGGAGTTATGAAGAAGGAAAATGTGGGAAATACGGGATTACGGCTTACCCCACGGGGAGTACTTAAGGGGGAAAAGGTACAAGGGGAAATTTATACGGCATTAAATATTGGAGTTTATTATTAAAAAATAAACTTACGGAAATTTATAAGGGATTAAATATTGTCATTCATTTGCGTTCCTTAGAAATCGGTACTACATGGCTATAGGATTTGATAGGTACGAGAATTGAGTTATAAAAAAAGTGTTAAAACTACAAAATTTCACCCCTAAAGTTCAGGGTGACGGGCTTGGTTATACGGTGGTCTTGCAATAGAGTTTCACTTCTTCAGTGATCGCTTCAGTTCAGTGATCGCTCCCGTTCACTCAACTTAGCGGGAGCCCCACGCACGCACATAGTATTGGAGAGACTATACCCCACAATGTATTTTCTTGATTGGTAGGTGTGTGTATGTGGGTGGGTGTGGGTGCGTGTGACCTTTAAGCTATAGCACTGTTTTCTTGTCGCTTTCCTTTATATATTGCTCTTCAACTCGGTAAAGAGAAAACATGGGAAAACTATTTTGTCATGTAGGCCTTAGTTCAGTTATCTTTTTAACATTACATTTGATCTGAAGACTGTTTAGTGTTATTATTTTAACATGCTGCGGAAATCGAGTGCTATCTAGCGAATCGAGGAACAGAAATTAAAAAGAAAACATGATTGTGCAGTCCATTCAATTCGTTCGAAATTAACGAATTTACCAATATACGAAAGAGTGTACATTCGGGAACCGGCGCCGTTTTTTAACGATTGAATACACTTTTAAGGAAATTGAATTAACATTTGCTAAATGGAAAACGGATTGCGAACGTTCATTCCATTTCGCACAGAAACCGAAATATAACTTACAATAATATGCACATTTGCGAAAAAATCGTCAGGGAAAACCTATATTATTTGTGTTAATTTTTTAAATAATTATAAAAACTCCAATAATTTAACCCGTAGAAGGTTTCCGTTGTACTTGTTTTTTTTTCAAAAAGTATATACTCCCCGTGGTACAAGCCGTAAATCCCGTAGTTTTACATATTTTTCTCAAACTCCCTCGCATATAAAGTTTGCACCATCCAGTTTTGTTTTTTTTTTTTTTTTTTTTTTTTTTTTTTTTTAGATGCCCCCTCGTCACAACATCCCCGTAATCTAGTTTGCAGCATATCCCAAAGAGAGGTTGGTTCTATATGATAGAGAGGCCAAAACGTTACGTAATCTATAGAAATACACCGTCTCGCAATGTTTTGCCGACCACAAGAAAACAGAGTACCAACAATAGAAGCAATGGCTGCCTCCGCTTCTCCACATACTGTGGGTGCCGCTTTGCATATACAATAATCGGATAGTGATCAAATTTATGATGTGTTGAGGTGGCCAGTTTAATAATAGTGCACCTGGATCAATGTGCTCAGATACTCTTTTTCTCATAATGAAAAGATGTATTCATTAGGGCGGTTTATTTAAATCAAGGACGACTGACGTGTCATTTCATTCGTGGTGGCCATGGGTAGGCAAAAAATTTAACCACCCTAATAGCACCAACATCCAACATTGATATTTTGCCGGAGTGTTTGTATCGAATTGAACATTATGATGGTTACAAGCCACCCAAACTAATAATATTCCGTGCAATATTCAAAAAGGCAGCGCCCAGAACGGACGAATGGTTTTGAATGGCTTCACCCCTGGCTGGCATATCCTGAGTAGATTAGGCATATATAGGCCTATAGAGTTCTAAAAGATTAAAAAACTCAATATTTTTATCCGTGTACTTTTCCACTAACTTTTTTTCTTCTCAAAAACTCCGTGGGGTAACGGGTGGTAACCCGTAGATCCATAACATAACCCGGACAATCAAAGCGAAATAAACATGGAGTGTTGTTGACCATTTCTGTATATAGCTTAGGCCTATGTAGTTCCTATTTCTAATATTAAAACGTATCCCGTAATTTTCCGTATGATTTCATTTTTTTTTCTTCTCAAACTCCGTGGGGTAATACCCGTTAAGTATCCCACATACGATAATCAAAGCAAAATAACCATAACATTCTATGTTCCCCACCACTGCACCGCCTAAGTAATATGCGTACCGCATACAGTGTCTTACGCGTAATCGTCCGTTAACACGAGTAACCACCCGTCGCACGACCACCACGCACACTCGCACCGCTTAGTAATGCTTACAAACAAATGGTAAGTCCACCCGTAGAAACGAGCACTTTTCACGATTTTTCAGCCATTTCTGAACGGATTTCGGCCAAATATATGCGCTAAACCGTCCGGTATCCTCACGCACCTTTCACGTGACTTTGGCGCAATATGAATCGAAACTGAACGAGCCTTTCGCGAACATACATTAACATACATAGGCCTAACAATACAACATTGGGACAATTATAGTTGTAAGACTAGCGGGAGATGAGTGAACGGGAGCGATCAATCTGAAACGGAAACGATCATTCTAAAATGGACAACTCTTCAAAATCCTGTATAAATGACCGTTATCCTGGAAGTTAGGACTCCCCCATGCACGGTCACAAAAACATTTTGATTTTATATACTGTTAGCTCATTGTAGGCCTATATAGTTTTTTATTATTTCAAATATAAGGAAACGTCAGCTGCCTAGGGCCTACTTAATCCCACGTCGAACTTTCCGTATTATGCATGAATTAGGGAATTTAATTTGTTCTCGTATTTTTTTAAATAATAAAACGTCAATATTTAATCCCGTATAAGTTTCCATGGTTAACCTCTTTTGTTGCTCAAAAGTAGCCCACTCGCCGTGCGTTTAATATTATAGTTTCCCTTCCCGCCATATCCGCATTTTTCCACAAACTCCTCACCCTTCCCGTATAAAGTTCTTGTCATCCTACAGTTTATGACTTCTTCCGTCATATAACATCCCGGATCTATTTTTTTCAAGTTCTAGGTTCCAGAATATCATGTACCTTGGCGATGCAGATTCCTATTTCAAATACTGAAATATTTTTATCCCGTACTTTCGGTATATTTTAATCTTTTCTTCTCAAAAACTACTCCCCGTATCATAACCCGTCGTTTCCGGCATACAACAAAGCGAATAAATGACGTGTTATTGACCTTTGTTCTCTCTTCCCCACCCCCATTTCTCAATAAAGCGCCTGTTAATTGCGTAGTGCACACAGTGTCATCATGCGTAAGTCGCCCATTGGCAACACGCAACGCGTACGCGCTTTGTTAGTAACGGTTATAAACCAAGGCGTAAATTGCTTAGCAACCGAGACATTTTTGCTGATTTTTCAGCAATTTCTGAATCGGTTTCGTCCAAATATATGTTAGATTCGTCCGGTATCGCCCACGCCCCTTCATGTGAATTTGTGCTTTTTGGAAGCAATTGACGGAAGCTTTTTGCACAAACAAACATCCAAACATACATCAAACATTAGCAAATTATTTAGTATGATGTTTACCTTCCCTCGAGTCAGTGTGTTATGCAGTGGTTGCAGCCTACTCTAAGGTTGCAGCCGAAGGGTCATTGGTTCACCCCCCCCCCTTAAGCATTGCCGTACGTTGTGAAAAGGCTCGCCAACGCGTTGTGGAAATCCACAACGGTTGCCCGAAAAAATTTACAATCTACAACGCGTTGCGAGACTCCACAAAGGCAGCAACGCGTTGTGAAGGCTCGGCATGCGCTGTGAATGCTTGCATCGCATTGTGAGATTGTGAAATTTCAGCAAAGTTGTTGCAGTTTCCCACAACGCGTTGTGGCTTTCTCAAAATACATTGCAGCAATACGTTACGACCCCGTTGATGGCTCGCGGGCTTCCACCGAACGCGTTGTGAAGCTCGCCAAACAACTCGCACAACGACGTTGGGCACCTCTCATCGCACGCACCGCAACTTCCGACAACGCGTGCGGCAAAACATTATGACACATATAATTTATATATTACCCCAAGGAACTCTTCAAAGTCCACACTATCTGATCCATCTAGATCAATGTCGTCGAAGCACTTGCGTCTGACTTTATAAGGTGATGTGTCTCCAAGCTCGTCTAATGCATTTTCGCTGTCAAAAAAAGGAGCAAACAGTACTTCAGGTAATCTTAGGTAATTGTGTCGAAGTGTTTTGGTTCATACGGACCAGTCACACATTAAATGAAAATAATACGTCTTTTATTTGATGGAAATAGAAAGGCTTTGAGTTTTGGGTACCCACCTAAACTAAAAACCCACCACTACAACGAAATATCCACACTATTTTACATTTAGGTGGGACCCCACCGCTCCATTTTACGCCCATACTTACGCTCTGGAAAATCAATTATCCATCATGATTGCGATCGAACGCCAAAAATTGTTTTTCATGTCCTCAAGTCCACCACCGACCTGAGGATATTTCTTGACAAAACTTGTTATAAATAGGCAAGTGAGGGAAACAACGGAGAAACGGTCAGTAAAAATTTCGTTTCGAGATCAGCCACATCAAATTGTTATGCCACAACATTATTTTTATTGGCTGTCATGAACAATTCCCCAACCCCCTCCCATGGCGAAAAGCTCCACTTTTTAAGCTCTTTTTAACACCCCGTAATGCCCATATTTGCGAGCCTGGTCCAGGGAATCAATATCAATCCCACCGCTGCCACATGTTTATATGATAGTTGACACCGATGAGACAAGGTATTCAGGTCAAAGCAGTATTAATGTATAGCTCAGTTCTCGGTTACGTATCATTAGTTAGATGGATAGCTTGTCCATAACAAAAATATAGATCATATTACAACACTTACCTCTGAATTTGGCTTTTGCTCTATATGTGCTTCTCTGCGCCTTCTGCGCCAGTGGTTTGAGAAGTTCTATGTGCCTTTCCCTATTAGATGTATATCTCGCCAGAGACTTTTCATTGAGATTAAAAGGCTCTCTCGTTTTTCAATTTCTGACAACCGCCGGTTTTTTTTTTTTTAAAAAAAAAACAACTATTATGCCGTATCTGGAGTGAGGTGCCAGTTTATAAATGACCAATTCCTATGCTCAATATTTGATAAATCTAAGTTGACAAATAACTTCTTGTTTAAATCCAATCAAACATCCAAAAAGTACATATTTACGCAAAATTCATCCGGAGCATTTTTTTGTACAGTCGAGTATAAAATTTGGCGATTGATTTTAGCCAAAAATATGTTGCCTCATGGCCCTATATATATATTAAATTTTGGCAACAATATGATGTCCATTAAAACTTCTAAGTGCCTAAGGTGTTTTCACTCACGTTGGTGCTAAGGGGGTGGAGTCCTAGGCGTGAATTACCGGGGAGGGGATGGGGGATGGGATTATCGGGGGAATATCCCCCAATATTTGATTGAGGGTGGGAATGGTCACTACGGATCACCCCCCCCCCCAATTGGATTTGTTGATGCCCCCCGTGCATGCGTTTTTGACCAAAAAACCTCATATTTTACCATTTTAGTTAAAAATGGTTAATTTCCGCGCACTTCGCGCGCATTCGTTCAATTAACAATCACCATTTAACGATTTTAGCTTAAATGGCAAATTTGTTAGCGCGCTTCGCGAGCACATTTATAGTAAGGATCTTTCGGCCAAACCCCAGTGCAGTCTTATTATTATCAACCCCCTCCCCCCCCAATGTCAAAAAGAAAATTTACGCCATGGGAAAAAAAGTCATGAAACCCCCTAGGGTAAACCACTTTACCGAGGGAATTTTCAAATGAACTCATACCACCTTTGAGGGGTCATAGACAAGGCCAAAATGTGACAATAGATATGTTCGGTTTATCGTCTGGAAAATAGGGCAAAATCATTGTTTTCAAAGCGTAAAATCGCCCGAAAAATGTACATAATGTTTCCACGACCTGCTTCTACAGCATACCACTTTGCAATAATTTTGATGTTTTATATCTGCTCTAGAAGGGACCAATTACCAATTTATTATTTAGCACAAACTGTCGTATTTTTCTGTTTGTGTTCTTTTGTTGTTGAAATGCACCACATTTTAGGAGTGTGTGCCCACCGATGTAAAGGTTTGTAAATTAAAATAATAAGAAATTACCATTTTGTCATTTCTTGTATTTTTTGCGGGGGCAGGAGTAGTAGTAGTAAATACGACATGTATTTGCCCTTAGGTTTGTACGGCAAGCGCGCACCAGTCGATCGATGATGAAATTGCTTTTTTCCAGCACATAAAGGGTTAAAATTATTGTTTGTAATTATTTTTTTTTTCATGCATATGAACATACAAATCAAGCAAAAAATATTTCTGGGCAACAGGGGGTTTGTTAATTTTATTTTTAAAATCACACTTCCGTTGGTGCCTAATGGAAGGGGGGGGGGAGGGGTTCCTAGGGACCTAAGTTAATTACTCAATTAATCGGGCGAGAAATTTTAGTAATTTTTTTTATGAAAAGAAAGCGGCATCGATCCGGCATCGATAAGTTACAACAAGTACAAAAATGAGTTCGAAAATATTTTTTACGAGTGAGAAATCGCAAAAAATGCAACGTGGAGTACTTGGAACCCCCCTGGTACATTAAGTGTTTAAAATAGCAGAGTTGGGATTTTTTAATTTTTATTTTATCGTTTTCCTCGGATTTCGATATTATATAGCCTAGTAAGATTTAGGCCCCTACTTAAAAATTAAAATTAATTACTCAAGAACGAATGATCCTTTTTTATGATTTTTCAGATATTCAATGAAAATAATATTTTTTTAAAACTTTGGTATGGAAAGCCGCCCTCAATTTTTCTTTTCGTAAATATAGCGAAAGGAAAAATTGTGGCGCTCCCTTGGAAAACAAAACGTTACTAATAGAAAACCAAAAACGTCGTAGGGTCGTTTTTTTCAAATTGTGCATATAGCATTAAGTATACAAATAGATCTACAAAACAATGAAGCATATGTAATTCAGTTTTTAAATTGAATATGAATCAAATTTATCTGAATTGTCGATACCCGGTTACATGGTAACCATGGCAAAAACCTTGATTCATGGTTGTGTACGTCTTTTTTACTTCATAGATCGTTCACCAAGTATGGTGCAAGAACGCTGGTGCCCTGGCCTTGGGCTTCGCTTGGTCCAGTTTGTGGTGAGAGACCAAAGTCGCATTGAACCAGTGTATGGTGCAGCTGTGATCGTTCGGCGGGGCTTTCGGTAAGTAGGTATTCCGTTTGTTCCCTGGGTTAGGCCAATCAGTACAGGCTCTATCTCAGTTACCATGGCAAACCTGAGTGAAATAACATGTGTCTACAAAATAGAGATCCCGGTGTTGGTTACAATTATGACACAAAAATCACATGCCAACTCATTGTGGTAATCTGAAGTTCATCCCAATCTTTGGTGTGTGAAGCAGGACGTTTTGTTGCAATTCCAGAGGTTGCATTTTTTGCTGTTCGTTTAATTCTTTATTAAAACATTTAAATTTGTAGAATGGATGAAGGGTAGCCAAGCATTTCAAAATGGCCGCCCCAATTGTTCAATAGTTTAGCTTATTTTGACTAATTCCCAGTTTTATGAAGTTTAAATGATTGTATTTCATGAGTATAAAATATCAGTGATGGATAACATCAAAACAACGACGTAAATAAACCCAGACCCGACATTCTTCTCACGAAACAGCGTAACCAAATCAAGGTGCCCAAACGGTTATAATGAGCATACGCACTTCATTATCATAGTTTTGCGGGCACCACCAGATTTGGTTTACGTATAGTTCGTTTTGGAAATCTTAAATGCATTATTTCTGAGCACGCGGTATTTTACGTCGTCTACTTTAGAGAAGTGAAGTGAAAAACAACAATAACACTGATGCCACATGCTATCACTCGGACTCAAATATCTACTTTCCTACGCAAAATTAACAGGGTCATCGGGAGGGAGACTTTTTATGCATTAGGAAATGCAGGACTCTTTTTAGATGCCAGGGTTTCTTCCATCGAGGATTTTGCAAATTATGCAGAAACTCGGGCCCCGCCGCCAATCAGACAATGGAACCCTGGGAAAAGCAACCACTGCATAACATAATGAGTGACCGCACAGATTTTTATGCGTTTTTTTTTGGTGCTGCGCCACAAAACAGTGACGACCGGGAGTGATTGCGACAACGACCACGGCGAGACTGAGTGTGAGATCAGAACGCGGTTACGGGCTTGGACTATTCCATAATACACGCGATTCACTTCTTCCTCTTATATTTGTTCCAGCATTAAAATGACAGTTCACAGTACAAAATCCCTCCGCCGTGGAAAGTGCAACACATCTATAGTTCCTCTAAAACCTAGAATTTGAGCGTAAGTGTGTCGTTTTGTGGGGATATTTGTCCTAGAGAAAATTTGCTTTTGGGATCATTGATGTTATTTCTCATACACTGTTAAAATAAACCTGTAAAAAACAGGGATTTGACTGGCAGCTGGGACTCACAACGTGCAGAACATAAAATAAACCGGAGCGTAAAAAATACGAAACCATGCAGGGAACGTAAGCAATAACGGCGTCGTAAACCTCTCCAACTTCAACGTTATGTTGGGTTTTGACTTGTTTAAACAATATTAAGAATTAATCCTTATTACATCCTGACCAAATTCCCGTGTCGCTATGGATCATACAAAACGTGATACGTTACCATCGTGGTTGTTAAAAAAAGGATATTTTCCGGCAAACAATTTTGAGAAATAAGGCAAATAAACAAAGGAAAACGTAAGAAATTAAAATATTTAAACCTACATTTAATTTACATTAAAAAACTTAAAAAAACAACAACAAAAAAAATCAGGCTAAATGCATCACATCTAAATGTCACAATACTTATTATATGATGTAAAACTTATGATAAATACATGTACCTTAATGAGATTCGAACAAGGGCCTGAGATTACAAGTCCGAAACCTTATCCACTACACTACTTTAAAATAGCAGATGCAAAATTAAATATATTATGTGTGGGTTTGTAGTGTACTACTTTTTTTTCAAATTAAACTATAATTATTACAAAAAAGGAAGGAATTGAGTTCTACAAGAAAATATTTTTAAAAAATGAAAGGGAAGAAAATAGATTTTGCATTTTTTTTAATGACGTTACTTACGACGTTATGTAAACACATTTTTAGGTAAACGATTTTCATAGTTATATTTCATAGAGTTCAAGTAAGTTACAAAAAACGTAATATAAGGAAAATATAATAAAGGTCAGGGTTATAAAAATAATCCTTTTTCAAATGTGTAGTATTATTTTATAGCATCCTTTATTTACATTTTTTCCTGCTTCAAATTGTAACTTTATGTTAGGTATAGGTAATAAAAACGTGAAGATTATTGAATAATTGGGGTTTTACCGTAATTAAAAAGCTAAAAGTCTGGTAAAAATTTAGGAACATTGTTGGAACAGTGTATTTTGGTTGCGGTGGTCTCCCCATAGTGTGTCACTTCTACAGTGATGGCTTCTCAGTTTCAGGGATAGCACCGTGCAATCACCAGCGGGAGGCCCGCGCAAAGCGCGGGCCTCCCGTAGTCATATTTAAAAAATGGATGAGAAAGCGTCTTGGCGGTTGAACGGCGACATAAGTGAACCGCAGTGAAACACCGATTCTGTGGGGCTCAGGAGTTAGAAAAAACAGGTGTAATTTTAAATCTTAATTTAAAAAAACTGACATTGTAAATGTAGGTTCAAAATAAGTGATTTGAAGGCTGAATTCAAAATTCCCTCCTGCTTATTTCATTGCTCTAGTAAGGCAAGAAAAGTAGGACGGATGTAAGAGAGCGTATAAAGCACGTGTGTAATAGGCAGACATTTTGGTATTGTGCCCCAAGCTTGGCGCAACTAATTCAAAAATGGCGCCCATTTTATATTTTTTTATATAGTCTGTGGCTTCTTTGTTTTTTTTTTTGGTTTCTTGAAATTTTCGTAATATGAAAGTATTGATAAAATTATCAAACTCTAAAATAAGTAATATTTACCATGGCAGGCACTCTTTGTTCCAAAAAGCCCGCCATTTTATTTTAAGTGTTCTTCTTTTCTTTCCATCAGCATGATAAAGTATTCAGACATGATACGC
This sequence comes from Ophioderma brevispina, assembly GCA_023653785.1. Taxonomy (NCBI): domain Eukaryota; kingdom Metazoa; phylum Echinodermata; class Ophiuroidea; order Amphilepidida; family Ophiodermatidae; genus Ophioderma; species Ophioderma brevispina. Next base: position 21,721 of record JAMKCH010057050.1, on the reverse strand, counting down.
AAACCACAATGCCATAAAATCATTAAATAAACATAATTAACAAACGGAAGGCCACATTGTTTATGACAATAAAGCTGGTAACATGATGGGTTAGACCACCGGCTTCGACCTGCTGGCTTTCGGTTCAAAAAATATTGTTACTTGAAAATATATGTGACAGCTGTCTCTAGCATATTGGCTGTCAATGGACGAGGCTTTGCGATCTACTGATAGGTTGAACGTTTTGTCACCTTATTTTCACGGAATATCGGAAGTGTCAAAATACAATAGGAATTTCGTTTTTCACAGAGATGCACTCAATTTATTAATTTGACCCCATTTGTATTTATCTGGATTACCTGGTATTACTTGGGTTATGATCGTAGGTACATTCTAATTGTTTCATTGACACAATTAATTTATAATTGAAGTAAATAAATTGTGTCAAGTATTTTGAAGATTACGTTTATTGCTGCCATATTGCTTGAACGTCAGTAAACTTTAAAAGTATCAGAAATAAATTTGTGGTGTCTAAAAAACAACACATTTTTAATTTTTTAGTTATTTTGTCATGTTTAATTTTTATCGCAGGTATTTGATGTTATAGGGCGTATTTTTCAAATGATTGGATTTGGCTTCCATTTTGAATTTGAAGTATGACTTAATGTTACAAGTGCATACACTTGTTTCATTGGATCAAAAGTATATCTAGTAACGCCATAGTTTGATAATATAGGGTTGAATAGATAATTATCATTTATGGCGACGCCATCTTGGATTTCTCAAAACGCCCAAGGATGCCAAGGTGGCACCCCGGGGGGCCCCCGGATTATTATTCTACGTACCCACTAAACTATATTTTCAGGAAAAAAATGGTATATTCAACTGTACGGTCAGACCATATCTTGACCATATCTCTCCGACTAATGAAATATTTGCCACAGCGACAAATCTGATGCGCCCTCCAACAGGAAACTAAGGATCAAATTCCCTTGGCCGAATGCCTCTCCAATTCTAACCACTGAGAGAAATAGCTAAGCTCAAATCGATGGCTTTCGTATATAGAAAATCACAACTTGTAATTAAAAATTACGAATCCGGCATTTGTTTTAGGACTAATACCTTGACCAGGGCGTACGCCCGAGATTTATTTTTTTGGGGGGGGGGGGGGGGGGGGGTGCGGGACTTCGAAAAAAGTGGACCTTTTTTCGAAAAAGTGGACCTCTTTTGATAAAAGTGGATCAAACACCCCTAAAATGGTCCTTTTTTGAACATTTCATCACTACAATGGACCTTCTTGTCAAAATTTCTCTAAATTTTGGACAATTTCGAACGCACACCCCCTGCGCACGGGCGGTCTATGGCACATGTTAGACGAAATATATCTGAGCTAAATGATGCAATATTAAATAGGACCAAAGACGAAATTACTTTCTACGTTCAGATGGGCCATGGCATGGATACGACGAAATTAAATTGATTTTGACGAAAATATATAAAATAAAGTTAATTTTTGTAATCAAATGTTTAATATAATTGACCAAAGACGAAATTGGGTATTTAAACAAACGCACACTTCAGTTTTCTTGGGACGAACTACAATTATGGAATATTTAATGAAAAAAAAAAAAGCTATTGAGAAAACCATTATACTTACCAGCAGGGGACATAATCAGGGAAAACCTCACAAAGCTGGGCTGCTCTTCAGGCCGCACCGGCAGTATAAACATGATGAATCCTCAAACTTGGCACCGCTTGTCTTTTGACGGCATTCTTTTAAAGATGACTTAAAATGCGAATTCTTCGAATAACAATACAGGGAGTGAAACAATAATTGAAAAGAAAAAAGCCCTGTTAAATTTATGTACCCCACAGTGATGTATGTGCTTTGACCAGCATCCAAGTAGGTTGCCAAGTAACCACAAAATACAGAGGCCGCACGGAGGGTGCGGAAGTGTCCTTCCGCGTTTGCGTGCGCATAAAATGAGGTACGCAATGTGTCTCTCATTGCGCTTTCGCAAACGCTGACGCAACTCGGTGGTTTCGGCCGATCTTCTTGATTTATATGACCACGGCGTGGTACGTAGCTATGTTAGTCATTTAGCGTGGCCGGTGATTAATTTCTCTATACCTTTTATTTATAATGTACACAACAGAAAAAAAAAACCCCGCAGAAACAACTACTCTTCTTGATATATGTGTAGAGAATACTGAAGCACTCACAGAAATGCTCCCGGATGCAAAAAAGTATGGTAAACAACTGGTGGCAACTTGGCTGGACCTGCAAATGCCTACGGATCAGTCCATCTAACCTCATCCGTTGCTCTTGAATGTATATGTGCCTGAACATAATCACGTAAGTTCGTGGCAACTACTACGACGAACAGTTCATCAGAGTCAAGACTAAAGACTGGACCACAGATGGATGCAGTGCATTGTAGGCCCGGGTTGTAGGGTATTTCCAAGGATGCCCTTATACAGGTACACTCTTCTGGCAGTCCTTCAACCTGTGTTTAGCCGTCTGGATGAATTGAGAGACCTTGGATATCACCTCAACTCAACCTCACATCAACTGCTAAAGCATATGCGATGATCTAACTTTAACAGCAAGAGACTCAGAAGGAGCCAGACGCTAATACACCGCAGTAGAAGAATTCCTTAAATGGGACTCGCACAATGAAGGCAAAACCAGCAAAGTGTAAGGCCCATGCCATGAAAAAATTTATACCAGACAAAACACAACAAAAAATGAGGATAAGAGGCCAGAAAAACTCGTATGTTGCATGGATCCCAAGCTGACCATCGACGGGAAAGAAATAGCATACATCCACTCAACCTGTCCGATTTCTGGGAAAGCTTATCTACGAAGACCTAAAAAGATGATGGCATAAGGAAATCAAAGTTACAGAAAAGTACATCTGCTAAATGACAGACAACAGCCAGATCATGGTATGATGAAATGTGGTGGATGTATAACAATGCAATAATACCAAGGCTTTCAAAAGGGAGTTTACAATTTCAACTCCCGATTAGCTGTCAGGAATTAGAAGCGGCATGTACTAAGCACTCAAGAGTGGGCCGGAAGCAGCAAGAAACACCACCACTAGTGCCATCTATAGAAGACGAGGGAAATATGGCCTGAGTTGAAGAAGCTGACTACATCAGTGAAATGCATGTAGCTGGACAATCTCATCTTAATAAGTACCCACAAGATATGGTACCACACAGACTCTGTACCGTGAGTAATGGAAAGAAGGCAACGGTGTTTACGTTGGAACGGTGTTAAAGAGATTGAACAGAAAGAGCGTCACCTAATCATCAATGAATTGTGACCAGAGGACAGACAGACAGAGCAGGACTTGGATACAAAGCAAACAGAAAACTAATCTAAAGACATGGCTCCCAGGAAAAGCAAGCCCTTACCAGGTCTTGTGAAAGATGTGATTGAGGAAACAATGCTTGTTCACCTGTATTCCTGTGCAGCACAAGGAACTGGGGACCACGGGGATTAGCGTCATGCAGGTGACACATCATGAAGAAGTTTATACCTGGGTCTCCTGAACTACTTGCATTTCAAAACCACTCCCCACTCCAGCCAACCTTAAGCTCTGGGGAAAAACCAACTTAGGTCTGTGCCAGTTATGAACCATCAGCACTGCACCCTCTTTCATATCCTGAATGGCTGTAAGCACTCTTTTGATAGTGGAAGATATAACTGGAGAATGATCAAACACTCAGAGCAATGCCGAGAGTATCTTCCTTACATCACAGAAGCCAAACACAGCTTGTCGTGTGCTACTGGCAAGAAAAGGTCATAGAAATACGATTCCAAACAAAGGAAGGGGAAAGCACTACAGAAATCAACCTGTGATGCTACCAAGGGCAATGCCAGTGCGATTATGAACAGGCCAATACTAGAGTTTCTTATGGGATGAAGAACACATCCAAACTATATCCCTCCACAATTATGGAGACGCAAAAACGACCATGGAATCAATTATCTATCAAGACTTAGCCAAAGACAAGCAGTCTGATAGTGCCAATAGCAAAACATGGCTGATGCAAAAATGAGAAAGAAATGCAAATATAGGAACTTGTTGCAGGAATAGTGAGAACCGCTCATGGACCACTCATACTTCCCTATTGAGATAGGAAGCCGAGGGTTGTATAATACATCCCTGCCAAATTGCCTCTCAGCTTCGGCATTCCAAAGGGAAAGAGAAAAAGAAGATCATTGGACCATGCAATAAAGACAGACCTTGAGAGGAAGCTATGCTATCTGACTTAGCAGGAAACTCAAAAGCCTTCCAACGGATGCTTTGATACCAATGCCAAACATTAAAAACTCAGGGGAAGGGAGGACGGTTGTGGCCACGCAAAAACTAGTTGAATCCACCAAAGTCCTGGTCCGAAGCCCAGGAACCTGAAGTTGACTACCAAGAACTAGAAAAATTTTTTATGACAGCCCTGTGCTTCCAAGTAAACTACACAAGGAGTGCAATCTTAAAACGGATGACGAGCTTGAAGGTAAACGACGCTGGTGGTGGTCGCCAATGATCTACTTCTCTTCTCATGAGTTTTTCTTGACCAGATGGTTACAGGATCAGGGCTACAAAAACATCCTTGGTCTATCCTCAATTCTCTACCACCTTCTTTGAAAGATGCAAAGTTGTATCAGTATGGGCGATCATGAAACCGTCCTTTCACATTGACTCTAAGCTAGTCACTCAAAACTTACAATGAAGGGAAAGTGTTAATGATTGGTAGAAACGACTATACACAGGCCTACCTGGTATGAAATCTGAAATGAATGACTTCCAGCAAACCTTTCTGAAGACTCATCCGCATCACAGATCTGTATCTGAAAATTAGGAGAGGTTCTCAACTAAGTTGACTGACGACATGGTCAAGTATACCAATCAAAAATGTCTGACTCCAACATGTAGAATCCTTGATTACCGCCAGCACCTTTAAAATGATGCGCAAGAGAAAACAAAAGCTTATACAACCGGCAATGGACAGCTACAGAGGAATTATTACAAATGTTACATATGTCCCATGGAATTGTGGGATAAGGAATCACGACATTGTTCGTTGTAGGTGCAGTATTGAAACCAAAACTTACACCGAGACTCAAAGTTTTTCTTTATAAGAAAGAAATTTCATGGGTATCATGCCGACATGAATTAACTCTGAATTGACTGACGATATCGTCAACACAATTCCATTGAAAGCTTGTTTTCTTCATTTAAGAATCTTCTCAATTCCATGAAAAATCACATTCCCAAAATAAAGGTCCTCCAGCAATTTCACATATCCGTAGATTAACAGCTCCATCAAAAGAGACGTGAATAGAGATTCGTTGGAGCCAGGTTTTAAAATCAAAAACCCTAAACCCTTCTGGAAGTTTGTTAAAAATTCAAAAAGACAGGAGTGTCTCCTTTGAAGTCGTTGGTAGTATATTGGCTGGAGCCAAGGAAAAAGCAGGGCACTGAACCGTCAATTTTGTCCGGCCTTTACTAAAGAAAGACTCACAGATTTTCCCCGGAGCTTGGACAAACTAGTGTCCTGATATTCACGATCTTTAAATCAACACCGATGGGAATTGAATATTTACCAATGATTTTAAATCCGAATAAGGCAGCCACCCAGACAACATTCTACTCGTGTCCTGAAATCGTGTCATCAATATGCCCGGTTCTCCAAAAGCTTTTTCAGAAATCAATCTCCACTGGAACTCTTCCTGAAGACTGGTTGAAAGATAACATCACTCTCATTTACAAAAAAATCAATCGCTCAGATCCGGCAAATTATCGCCAGTGTCTCAAAATCTATCATTTGCAAACTTTTAGAACACATTATTCATAGACATATCATGGGCCACTTTGAGAAACATGGAATCATAGCTGACCAACAACACGGCTTTAGAAAAGGACACTTATGTGAAACGTAGCTTGCAGCTTTGACCAATGATCTCAACATTATTCTGGATAATAGCCAAGTCGATCTCATCATCATGGATTTCAGAAAGGCGTTTGACACCGTCCCCCATCGTAGACTTCTGACCAAACTACATCAGGTTGGAATTCGCAACAACATTTACTCCTGGATCTCGACTCCTTCCTTCGCCATCAGAAGGTTGTAGTTGATGGAGAATCATCAGAGTTACCAGTAGAGTCCGGCGTCCCCCAGGGGACGGTGTTGAGTCCTTTGCTGCATAGTTTAAAGAGAAATAAAAACAGCAGTGATGTGAAAAGATCCTTCAGGATGATGTCGATAAACTTTGCAAATGGGGAAACCCCTGGCAGATGGGTTTAATCACAAAAAATGTTTCTCATGAGGATGACTCACAAAAGAAATTAACTCACTCATTAATCGTTATCATATGGAAGACACTCTACTTGAAGAGGTGAACACTACCCTATCTAGGAGTGGATTTGTCATCTGACCTTTCCTGGAATAAACATATAAATCAGACTGCCAACTATGGGTCTACTTAGAAGAAACCTTTCCTGTTGTGACAGAGCCTCTAAAGAAGCTGCCTACAAGGCATTAGTTCGACCAATTCTAGAATACTGCCTGACGACATGGGATCCTCACCAGAAATATAACATCACCACATTGGACAAAGTTCAAAGACGTGCTGCTCGATTCATCTTCAATGACTACTCTAAAGAATCAAGCGTCACCGACATGCTAACTAAGCATGATTGGGAACCACTCGACATCAGACGCATGAAAGCCCGAGTCTGTACCATCTAAGAAGAAACTCATGGCCTCATCCCAAATAATATTGCTCATCTCATGCACCAAACCAATAAAGACCAGACTACAACCAGACCAAACACTAGACAACACCATGGCAGCTTCACCTACGACCGCATATGACCAAACAAGAACAACTACCTTTATTCGCTCTACTCATGGACTATACCAGAATGGAATCACCTCCCAGACTACATCAGGACAGCTACTTCAATTGACGCTTTTAAAACTCAGTTGAGCTCCATCGACCTCTCCACCATTGCGCAAATGCTCACTTTAAAATTTAGTGCAATCAGCCCCTTCCAGCGTTACCTGTACGGGACAGCAAAACAAGCGATTGTACAGTAGCTGACAGATGCAGATACAATCCCGAGGACAAATCAAACAACTACATGCCTTCTGGAGATTCATCAAATCTGAAAAAAAAAATTCTCCAATGTTTCCTCTTTGAAGCAAGGAACTATAGTGATATTTGACAGCCAAGGCAAAGCTAAAATCATCAGTGAGCAGTTTTGCTCAGTTTTCACTTCAGAGGGTACCACAAACTTACCTTCTTTTGACGAGCCTGTTCTTCAAAGGAATGAAAAAGATAACATTACCACTGATGGAGTATTGAAACTTCTTTAATCTCCGAACACCAAGAAGCAACAGGCCCTGATCTGATACCGCATGCATGCATCTTGACACCCTGTCTATGGAAATCGATGCCATTTTACGCTTTATCTTCCAACTATCATTGGACACGGAATGCATCCCCGCTGCGTGGAGAAATGCCAACATTACTCCTATCTATATTTTTAATACCAAGCATAGTAATGGGGATCGGAGCCAAGCAGCAAACTACCGTCCTGTTTCTATTATATGGATTTGCAGCAAAATAGTCGAACACATCATATTTATAGCCAAAGTCATGGATCATTACAATCAATATAAACAGATGCTCAACATGGGTTCCGACCAGAACGATCTCTTAAATAATCACCAAGGAGACCTTGCCCGAAAGCACTCGATGATCTGGGAAAAGTCGATGCCATTGTGTGCGACTTTCCAAAGGCCTTTGACCGCGTGTCACTCCAGAGCCTACTGTTGCAGTTTGGCGTCAAAGGTCCATTGTTAAAGTGGAAGAAAAAATCCTCAATTACCAGGCGGTCGCAACGTGTCGTCATTGATGGCAAGTCCTCTGATTGGGCACCGGTGACTTTGGAAGTACCACAAGGTAGAGTGCTCGGTTCCCTGTTATTTTTGACGTTCAAACATCCATCCCTTTGCAGACGACTGCCTTTTATATCGATAAATCAACAATGTCAAAGACACACTGTAACAACATCTTGACCGCCTCCATCCAACACCTGGCAAATGAAGTTTAAAGGTGCATTTCGTGATTCCAGCGCCTTCTGTTTTATTCATTGTTCACTAGAATCCTTGTAGAAAAACTTAGTCACATCCGATCTTGCGGATTTGTGTTGTGAGCAAATGCTCATTTCCCACGGTCCCATAGGCCACTGTACTGTAATTTCTGTCCGCTTGACGGACAGAAAATACGAAATTGCGAATTTCTTACAGGCATGACCGAATTTGCACGTAAGATTTGGCACACATGGATTACTAATGTTAGCGGTTCAGATGATATGAAAATCTCAACTTTATTGAGGTAAGTCGGGGGACGAGGCTGTGGATCACGAAATGCCCCTTTAATAAAAAAAAAATGCCACTCCTTTAAATTTTCCTTACGTCGCAATATTAGCAATACCATATATACAAATTAGACAAAACCATGCCTCACTTCAGTGACCGACTAACCGTAACTTGGCTTGATTTTCACCACCTACAGTCTGGGTCCGAAGGAATCTCCACCAAATCCAACCGGATTCTTGGTTTAATTCGAAGAGGCGCCCACACCTCGAATACTGTAGTGTGATATGGAATCCGTTTTCAAAGAAATAAATCTCCAGGATCGAGAATGAGTAGCGCCAAGCCGCCAAGTTGGTCCTCCACAGATATCAACGGCGTGAGGGCGTGTCAAGGATGCTACGGGAATTGCAATGGGTCTCCTTGGAAGAGAGACGCAAAAACCGGCTTCGCTTTATGGCCGACTGTCAATCCAGACGTATATCTCACTCCCACATCATCCAGGCGAGTACCAACCAATCCAGTCTCGGATCCATGTCTACCGTTAATCTTTCTTTCTTTCACAGTCGCTTGGTAGAATTGTAGTATGTAAACACCTTATCCTTACCAACATATGAGGTGTATTTAGTATAGTAGCAAGCAATCCATAATCGGAGGATGTATTTTTTACTTGCACTTTGTATATCTGCACCGATTGGCACCATCGTTTTACGTATACACAAAATTCATCCTTGACGACAAATCTTTTGTTGAGTACAACGTAGAAGTGTTGATTTAGTGCATCCTTGACGACAAATCTTTTGTTGAGTACAACGTAGAAGTGTTGATTTAGTGTATATCATGATGGGTCATGCATGCACTATGGGGGAGGGGTGGAATCGGGATCTTTGCCCGGGCCTCTGCATAGTCATGCCGTATGAAAATGTTCCTGTTTTTTTCATCAAAGGAAAAGTATGTTATTTTTATAGTCTGATTTGTTTATTCCTGTCAGTTAACACATAATGCCAATGGTACGAATTCATTGGAGAGGATGTGTTGAGATCAAAACCAAAAAGCCGTATTAACAGCTGAAATGCTCAACTTTATTCACGGAATAAGATGTTTTAAACGGGGTTTTAACCCATTTTTCATTAACTTCGAATAATTATGTAAAGGTTCATACCCAATTCAATTGGATAGATTGTCTGAGACACGCTATGAATTCCTTTGTTTGGAGTCAATCAAAGAACGGATAAAAATGTCATGAACACGAGCCCGGGTGAACCTTGTTGTAGTTCGTTAAGAGTGACCAAACTAGTACTTGGATAAACGATTGGACCAAGGTGTCAAACATTATTGAACAATTTTTCAGATTTTCTAATATTCCTTAGTGAGGAAAAAGAACTTTGGTGAGTAGTAATTACTTATTCGTATCATTTATCTTATGTTCAATCTGCTTCATCAGGAATTTGTTTCAAGTTTGATGTTTGGAGTTTAATACTATGCATTTGCCTTGCATTACTTCCTTCGTGAAAAAGGGACATTTTTTTAATTATGGCCTTAATTGATCTGGTATCGTGCATGACATCGAATTTTCTATTGTATAGATTGATTAAAGCATACAACCCCTCAGAAAGAATGGAATCCTCGACACGCCCCAAAAACTTTTAATGAACTGACAGGAATAAAAAATCCTACCATAATTGAGCACTTTGCGGTTGAGCATTGTATAAGGATTCAAGCATTTTCATTGCATGAAAAATCAACAGAAATGGCCTAATGACACATCTCCGTAGTGAGGCTGGAAAAATAGCGAATTCCAGCTACTGTTTAGCTAATTGACCAGAAGAATTGTTTAAAACGTAACAACAGGGTTAAAGTCCCTTGATTCGAAGTTTAAGTCAACATTGGTCTCCACAAATACGGATGACGGGTTGGTCCTAAAGCCTACTGGACGGTCCAACCCTGATATTGACAAAAAGATGCATGGACAACTTTGTTAAATTTAAAGTTGCTTTCATCAGCAGCACATTTAATTCCAGACATTATCAACAACAGCCAAGGAGGAAGAACTTGTACATGAAGCACAACTGTATGGTATTGATGTCATCTGCTAACAAGAACATCGCATTGTGTACAGGGAACCTCTACTACAGGAGAATATCCATGGCTATGCACTTATTACTTGTACATTCTTCCACAAAATCCTCCGCCTGGAAGAATAAGAAAAACGCAGCTATAATAGGAGGCGTATAGGCTCTTGTCACCAAAGGCTCTTAAGTCATGTGCCAACCTTGTCAACTGTAATGAGTGCAGCCTGAAGCTTACACTGAGGGGTAATCCGGAAAACAACACTCATTTGCTGCTAGGACAGCCCTCACAACGACCATCCAGATGAAACTATCCACTGCCACCAGTACAGTTGGATAATCTTCTGTACAGCCTGGAGATTACAATGCTAAGCTTATGCCTGAAGACGCACTGTTCACGTGCAACGAGACCAACAGAAATGGAATGTACATGAAGGGCTTTATGGAACAATAACCTTGTTGCCACAAACACAAGATTCCAAAATCAAGCTAGTACACTGTGGACACACCACCGCCCAAATGGAGAACTTGTCCAGCTTGGACTACATTCTGGTCAGAAAGAAGTGGATTAACAGCATCAAGAACTCAAGAGCCTACAACACTTTTGAAGCTGGTCAGTCTTATCATAGAATTATCTCTTGTATGAGCCGGGTAAATTACCGTCAGAGTAAACCCCTGTCCTAGAGAGCCCTTGAAAACAATTGACTGTTGGAAGGTAGTGGGAGATATAAAGCTTTGCGAGAGCAGTATACTCTAACAGTACATAACTCCAGCAGAGTATACGATGCCTTTACTTTAGCCAACAAAGAAATTGCACTGGAGATGCTACCTTGAAGAAAGAAGACTACTGCCTTTGCCTTAATTAAACGTCGCAAAACCAGACAAAAACTGAAGTCTGCAGCCAAGAAGCACCGTATACTAAATCCAACATAAGCTCCAAGTAGAACCTTGATGCCGTAAGGCTGATTGATGATTGCGGAACATTGTTTTCCGTGGTGCTTGAAGAGCATGTTAAGTCCAAGGCTAAGGCACTGGATACCCTATACCTTGAAAACAAGCATGCTGCTGCCTGGGAGGCACTGATGAAGTTGACTGATAAGAAGGCTATCCCACCTATAAGAATCACACAGCTGAAGAGTGCCTCAACACATGGTTTCAGCACTTTAGTTCTCTACTTGGTGAGCCAGTTCATAATAACACTAACCTTGATGAACCTTTGAACCACAAGATAGCAGACACCCTTTTTCCCATCCAGACTGGGCCTTTCACTATAGAGGAGCTTCAGATCTGCCTGAAGAAACTGAACAACACAAAGATGCCTGGTCCAGACACCATTCCTGCAGTAATCTGGAAGAGTCCACTATTCCATGATCAACTGATAGAATTATATAACAACACCTACATGGGAAACAAACCAGCTACCTTATCAGCATCATTCAGCACTCATCTACCAAAGAAAGGCGACCTCCAACAACCCCAAAACTACAGAGGAACCACATTGTCGCCACTGGCCTCTAAGATCTACAACTCAATGCTGCTCAACAGAATCACTTTTTGCATAGATCCCATTCTCAGATGGGACCAAAATGGTTTTCGCAAAAGGCATATCAACACTGCCTCAGATACTTGCCCTCAGAAAGATCACAGAAGAGTTGAGAATTCCAAGAGAAAAGCTTCAATTAGTTTGTATCTCCTCTCAAGACAACTGGAATCCTCCAAGGAGATATTCTTGCTCCCTATCTCTTTATAATCGTAGTTGATTACATCCTCACACAGTCTTGACATCATGACAAGGGACTCACTATCAAACCCAAGCCTTCTGGACGCCACTTAAGTCAACATCTCACAGACCTTGACTAAGCAGATGATCTAGCTATAACAGTCGACCTGATTTGTGGTGCCAAGATCTACTAACATCACTTGAGAATGCTGCAGACAAAGTCAATGATCACGAACCTATCTGCAAAACAGATGGTACCCAACTCAAAGAGGTCAGGAACTTCAAGTACCTGGGGTCCTATGTTGCCTACAGCAAGTAAGACTTCCTGTCACGCTAAGGACAAGCTTGGAACTTGAATGCATGCAATAAACTACATCACTTTTGGAAATCTGTGTTAAACTCCAATTCAACTAAGCTGAAGTTCTTCAGAGCCTGTGTAGAGACAGCCTTGTTCAAGGCGCTCTACCAACTTCATTCATTTGTTCACACGTCTGATATGTAAATAATGTCATCATATAAGGAGTGGAGCATATCTCCCTCCCTAAAATTAAAACAATGGTGAGAATTCACTGTATTAAACACCTAATTGAGGTCTCCAATTTCACCTGGCCTATGTTTCATGCTTCCACAAGCGCGTTCAATAAGTTCAACTCAGGCAGAGCACTTTGTTCAGTCTATCAGGCTTTTTCTGCATTTGCAAAAACTTGATAGGAGTTTATACAGGGAGGGTTAAAACCACAAAGCAATTGGATCAAGGCTGTCGCTCTGAGTAGCACTACCACTGTCACCGACCACAACAGGTGTCTGTGGTTTTATACCTAGACTTGTAGGATCCTGGATCTAGCAAGTGTGCACAACAGACCACCAGGCAGTGTAATTTTTTATTTATACTTTCTCTAGACAATGTAACGCTAAAAAGCTAAAGCACTGATTGCAAACCTGAAAACACTATTTCAAAATAATTGAGAATAATGTGAATTATGAAGTAAAGTGTGAAATATAACAAGTTTGTCGGTTCTGACAGTCTTGATCAAGGATAGTGTAGAGAGTACCCTGTTATATGGATCTCAGGCCTGACCATGAAGAAAGAGCTACAGGATAGACTGGATGGCACCTACAACAGGCTTCTTATGCAAGTACAAAACTTATCCTGGCATAAACATATGACCAAAGCACAGCTATATGGAGATATCCCTCCAATCTCAGCTTCTGTTGCCCAACGCCCAAGCATGATTTTGAGTCACTGTCATTGTGCGATAGATCAAGTAGTCCCCCAACATCACGTATTGGAGGTTACCATGCCTAAACTGAGGTCATCGCCCCTTTAACTACATTGATGTGATTGCTTGAGACATCCAGCAGGATCCATCTGACATCCCCAACTTAATGACGGACAGGGGCATAATTATGGCGCTACATGGTGAAAACGAATCTCGGCTGCGACCGCTAGATAACAGTATCGAAGCTATACACAGTGGACTAAATGCACCCCCACACAACACCTGTAGAAGAGAACATTTTACATTTAAGTCATTGGCTATTAGGGAGCGCTCATATTTGATGCCAGGGGGACACGCTAGGATTTCAAATTTTGGGCAAAAAAATTTTGCAATTCCCCCTTCGCTTCCATTCCCAAATTCGCCATTCTCCTCTGAATTTATGAGAATTTTCACTCTAGAAGTTATGTTTCCTTCTACTTGATGAAAATTCCTGTTCCAGAAGAAAAAAAAGTAGCCCCCCTAATGAACAAAAAACTCGTCCAACCTTACCATTTAAGTACTTTTCTCACATAAATTCATGTGACAACCAGTGCAAAAAATGTTTAGAAATGCATTGTGGGAAGAACACTATATACCTCCTCTTGTCCTTCCAACCTTCATGCCAAATATCAGCTCCATAGGTCAAGGGGCAACGAAACACATAGTGGGGACCAGTGGGCGTACCGAGCATCGAAATCCAGAGGGGGCAAAAGGGACATCCGCCGGATAGGAAGAGGAGCCCCTCTATAATCATAATCTTATATTTCACCATCAATTTTGATTTTGGTGTTTGACAACTACTTTATCATGTACGCAAGCTGTTTTTGATCCCCAAAATACACTTGTATCAAGAAAAGACGAGAAAAGTCTGAGAAATTTCCGGGCATGCTCTCTGGAAAAAGCAAAGCTTAGAGCATGCCTCCCATTTCAAGGACCATTGATTACTATATGAAGAAACAGGAAGTTGTTGCATAGCTGCTCTTTGTCATGGAGCTTGAAGTCCGCATATAGATAGACCTTTTGTCCTTCATACGCTACAAAGAGGCTACATGAGGCAGCCCTTTATAACAATACCCAAATACCTATAAGCTTATGCTAAGATTTGGATTATATAATAACCGTCTTCAAACCAAGCAGATTCTGGAATACAAACATGGCCCATGACCCGGCGCTATTTATCTCATGAGCACTTTTACGACACTATCGCGCTAATAAAAGTACAATGTCCCATGGCGCATCTCAATACTTTTCATTTTCACCATTGTATTGAGGCAATACATCCTCTGTATTTTAGTATGATTTATGATACCCAGGACGTGCATGGTCAGCTGTTGTTAACATGTGCTCATCCAAGGCTACTGAACAGAGCCCTTGGTAGATTAGCATGCCTTACCATAATAGTGATTGGTTACAGTTGTTTTGTAAAAAGTTTGTGGTTGTTTTTGGCAATTCCATTTAGTGTTGCGGCCCCCCAGAAAACAAAAATGCAAAAATGAGGTCTTTCCACCCCAAGAACCATAACGCCACTCACATATATATTGCTAAATAATATAGCGCACATTCTTGCAACGCGGCATTGTTGTTCTTGGGGTGGAAAGGCTTCAAATATGGAAATTTTAATTGTCCATTGAAGCCTTTTATAAATTTCCATAAACCCAACTTTTTGGGATTTATTACAGTGGTCTTTTTTTGAAAACCAGCAAAGATAAACTTTGGAGGAATGTCGCTATTTATGCAAAACGTTTCAAGTTCATCCGTTCTCAGGAAAACTTATAGAGGGGGCGGTCATATCATTCCTATCCGGCGATGTCCTTTCCAAGTCGTCCCGCCAGAGGGGGCCAAATTGTATGTCGTCCCGGTGAATTGCTCCAATTAAGTCTGAATTTGATGAAATGCGCACGTAGCGCGCGAAAATCGCAAAATTTAGTTGAATTTTTCCCAATTTCGGCTGAAATTGGTCAAATTGCCCGAAAAAGAGGGGTGAAAATGCATATTTTTGGTCACTCATCGTCCCGCTTTTTCGATCCAGAGGGGCCACTTGCCCCCCCCTGCCCCCCCGGTCGGTACGCCACTGTAGGACACAGACAATCTCCTTTTTTTAATATTATAGATTATATTTGGGGAAGGATGGATCGATATATGCAATGGGTGGATGGATGTCTATAATCTTGTCCCTTATCTTGACATTTATATCCCCCAACCTTTATCTCGTCATTATTTACACTTTGTCGTCATTTATCTCGTCTCTTATCTCGCCATCTTGATACTTATATTCCTCTGATCTCCTCCTCTATCTAAACATCTTGCCACTTATCTAGTCCTTCTTTTTTAATTATTACAAAGACAACCTTCTGGCGACTTGGTTCATGCAGGCCCATATGCGGGGGGTGGGGGTTGCAGTTGCACCCTAAAATTCCACAAAAAGGGGCAAAAATGGTCAGACATTTTTGCGATTCTTTTTTAGAAAAGGTCCAAAAACAATCTAAGAAATTTGACTAGTCCATTTTTTTGGTGATGAGAGTTTCAAAAGTCAAAATATGGGGTTTATGTCACTTTAACTCAAAAAGTCCACTTTTCTAAGTCCTCGCCTCCCCTTAAAACAAGGTTTTAATGCATGCCAAAATGTACTTCAATGTTGCAAAAGATTTGCAATATTGCCCATTTCATGATAGGGCTCCACTTTTTTTGAATTTTGTCTTTTGCTTCCTAGCATGTTCAAAATATTGATCAGAGTGTCATTATTGTGGTTTTCCATTCCCTCCCTATGGGCTCTACTCCCATAGCTTAACCACTTGCTCCTGTCCACAAATTTTATGTGTTGTGATATCATAATATGCCTAAAATGACCATTTCTGGTGTCAACTGGAAATTAAGGTCTATTTTGTCATCTGCCGTTCTTCAACACCCACATTTTTCCCTATTCTCTATTTTGTGTGAGAATAAGTCCCACTTGTATTAATGTATCAAATTAAGGAATAGCTTTTCTTTGATAAGTTATGATATGCACGCAAAATCAGTGTGTGTGATGTTACTTGTCCGTTCTATTTTACACACATTTTTAAAGTTTTTTAACATTAAAAAAAGTAACCCTTTAAAACCTAAACAGACATTGTCAATTACTAATTTAGTTCCGAAGATATTGGACTAAAACATTGTTGTTATGGCTCCCTCTATTTTTTGTTTACAGCAAATGGATGCGGAGCACACATTGTCCGTTCACCTATTTTGGGCACATCCACCCATATTTTAAGGTGTGAGAATTTGGGGTGTCACAATAATGAAATATTCTACTTGTTAATATTATTTTGAAATCACATTGGCAAGAGCTTTATAATTGTACCCTACACATTTGTGTCACTAAAAACACAATGAGTTATGTGTCCATATGCTCTTTTCTTTAAATTAATGCAGAACCACTAAAAATGTGGTCCGTTTCACACCCAATTGTCACATCCATCAAAAGGAGTTTTTGGATATAAATGCCTATCTAACTCAATCAACTAACCTTTTTGATTGGCTTTTTTTTCACATTGTATGGGTTATATTTTATAATGTCATTAAAGGGTTGCTTGATGTATTTCAAACTATTTCCATTTTTTAAAATTTGTCAAAACACTGTCCTTTTAGCCTTGCTCAGTATGCATGGGCGTGAAACATATTTAAGCAAAAGAGGCCAGAAAACATTTAAAATTTAAAATGTTGATAGGTTCTTGTAAAAAATCAGTTGGACTGAATAAAACATATTCTTCAGATTAACCACTAACTCAAATAAAATGATGCAATTGTTTCCCGTTCACCAGAAAAATGTGTCACATCCACCCCTAAAACTAGGCAATGTACTCTGATTCCCAATACAAAGTGTTTTGAAATATTCTAACTGTGTTTGTGGGAACTCATAAAATGTTCAATTTTCAGCATTCTTGGTTGAAATAGGGGGAACCATTAAGCTAACCAGAGCCTGTAGCCTGGCTCAGAAGAAACGATTATTAAACAACTTTTAAACTCACTTTGAAAAATTAACCCCTCAGTTGACAAAAAGTGGCGCACCTAATTGTGAAACGGGCATATCTTATGTACCGTTTTTCAGTGCTGACATTAATTATGCAATTTAATTACCGCTCATTTGCATACCTAAGCCGCCTATATCATGCACTTTTCAAATTCAGAAAACGATGCATGCCATAATTCACTCTCAGAAGCGAAGGAATAATAGTCCTTCATGTAGCAAATGCATTTTGCATATCCAATGTATACCGTTTCAGTAGATCATTAATTATGCATATTATTAGCTCATTTGCATACCTAAGCCGCATTAGCATTCACTTTCCAAAGTGCAAAACAGCATGTTCAAGATGTATTTCATGTGGCAAAAGAATTTTGGCATATCTAACATACCATTTCAGTGATACTTATATGCATATTAATTAGCTCATTTGGCATACCTGAAAGGTCTATATCATCCACTTTCAAATCGCAGAAACGATGCATGCCATGATTGATGCACTTCCATGAAGCAAAGGAATTTTGTGTTCCTGATATAGTGTTTCAATATACAGCATCAAGGTTAACATTATTTATCACATATATACATACATACAGACGGAGCCCATTTCATCGTCCCCGTTCCGACCTTAGTTCGGCGGGGACAATAAATCCTGCACATGTCCCCTGATTTGTGTGTGTGTGTGGTCAAAGGCGATGTCTTGCAATTCAAAGGTCATGGGCTCGATTCCTCCTCTAGGCACAATATTTTTAATTATGCTTATATTTTGTAGATTGAGGGTGGCGTAGCTAGATTGAGGGGCCCCCAATTTGATTTTGTGGTTGAGAATGAGTCTGTTAGTTCACTTGAACCAGGCCAGTTTGCCAGTCATAAGTAAAGTTCAATGGTCAGCATGCAACAGTAAATTTTACAAATCGTGCAAGAATCGGCCCGCATATGTGACAACTGCCCCCTCCATATAAAAATTCCCCATATCCCTTGCTATGTAGACTGTACCCCAGTCTCGTCGCTGTCCTCCTGGTTTAGAGGCCACGTTGGTTAAACGATAATGCTAAACTCAAACTTATGACTTGTTCAGCTACCACCCCCTAGCTGGACACCCCTGCCAACCAACTTGTCCACAGAGCGTGAATTGCACAGGGCTCCGTGGAATTAACACTAGGTATTAGTATCCCGCCGAGACTGTACGAATCTGTAGGGAACTGTCTCCAGCAGTATTGATTCACAAGTAACGTGACCGCATTACCTTGCACACATATCGGTTAACTTTGAATGCTAATCCGGGACCACAGACACGACTCAACATTTGTTATCAATGGCACGCGACTTGTGTTTCATTTAAATCGATAATATGCGACCGCAGCTAATTGATAGCTCCTTAATAAGTTTTGATAGTGCATGAATTATGCAGATTACAGTTGCAAGCGTTTCATTTCACTGAATCACGTTCGTTGTAGCTTTGGTTATATAATTTGGTGGTACATACTGTTTTTAGGGCCACAGAGGGTCCCAGGTATGAATAAACACCAACATAAAATAACAAAACGGGAAGAGAACTGAGAAATCAGAATTTGTCCTTGTGTTTTCTTTCTTCCCGGTTTTTTTTTTTTTTTTTTTGTTGGTTGGTTGGAGTATTTTCCTTATTGAGAATGGGCTGATCATTCTAAAATAAATAGGGTCCTACTCATGCATACCCTGCAGGTGCCACCCCCAAGCACAAGCTCTCCATTTTCCAAGCCCAGTGGTGTCCCATGTATTCTTCCAAAAAACCGAATTATTTCCCAGCACTATACAGCTGACTGACGAAATCTTTCCCCCCAATTTCAATGTGTTACAGCAGCTGTCCATCAACTGGACCTGTAAGTCATCTTGTGAACAGGTATTAAAATTGTAATTTCAAATTGGTGGCTAGTAGCTTATCATACTTGTACTTTTCCTACAATATTCATGAGTAAAGGTTCAATCACATATGACCCGATTTTTCTTTGATTTCCATGCCGTTTCCTTCCCTATCGCTTTTATGTGACATGATGGTTCTATACGATTGCTTTTATTTTGTGATTTCTTTCATTTACTATTTTAAATCACAAAACATTGGAACTCCATACCCAAATACTAAGTTATTCCCCCGCATTTGCAGCGAATATAGCTCCTGTTTAAATTTACAAATGAATAAATATACTCCATCAGATACACAACGTCCTCACCTGTTTTGTGACGGGATGCCCATCTGACCCAAAGAGAAAGCCTGTCCCTCCTGTCCCCCATAACCACAGGCCCTACGCGGGGGTTGGGGGGGGGGGGGGGGGGGGTGGGGGGGGGGGGGGGGGGCATTTCTGCTTACTTTAAATAAAATCGAAGACGGTCCCCGACCCCAAGAATCCTGTGTATGGCCCTACTTCCCCGTTTCTTCTCCTTCTTTTAATAAATCCTTCCTATCCTATAACCCTCATTTCCATATCTTGTGTAGCAGGATTAATGGCTTGGGCGGGCCCTCTGCGCCCGGTAAAAGCCTTCATGTTAGGGAGAAATTCTCCCCCCCCCCCGAAGTGGTCGGCCATGCCGAGCTGAAATTACAACCGTAACCCATTCTAAGGGTAATTTGCAGAAAATCTACCACTAGTGCATCTGCACCATGTGGTGAACCTTCGCCCTATGTGTTGTGAACTTTTGACCACAGACTGCCCCCCAGGTGCAGTAGTTCTACGCAAATTGACCTCTAGAAAACCTTTGACACCTTTTGGGGCACCTAAAACCCTGATAACAAACTTAGACTTTCCCTCCCCCAGCCCCCGGGCACTCCCATCTGGAAAGCGACGCGTATATATTAAGCTGTTTAGAACCCCCCCCCTTCTTCAGCATCGTTGTCACCCAAAACCCCTCACCCAAATGAAAGACCCATAATTCATGTGAACATTTTTAACCACTGGGGTTCGGCTCCCAAATACCGACCCTATTTTGGAAAATAAAATTTTTACCAAAGCCTCTATTGTTTTTAGAAATTTTGCAAAAATCTCACTCAAATACCCCTTTTTGGGGAATTTTGCATATTTGCCACTCAGAAAACCCCCATTTTTGGTAATTTGGCCCATCTCTCACCAAGGCCCTATTTTTTCAGTCCTCCGTCAACACCGAATGCCCTTGGATTTGGAAGTACGAAGCGTACTCACCCCCATATCCATTTAATAGTGAGCGGCCCCCCTCCCCCCAACCCGGTGTCCGCCCATATTTCAAAGTATACGAAAATGCATAGCCGGACAAGACAGACCTGTGGTTTATTAGTATAGATATCTGAGGATTTTCGATACTAGCAATGAAACATTGTCCTCATCAAGCTTCATTTAAGATGCATGAGGCGTGAGGTCTTGAAATGCGAATACACTTGAATGGAGATCTTTATTTCATTAGTGACATACTATCAAATAAACAAGATTTTGTACCATTATATAGTAATATGAGAATAAATGTACACGGCAAGGGTTTCCGGATATTTGATTGATAATGATTAAGACATACAAACTAGTACTTTTATATTTGATTAGAGTTTGCAATAAAATGCATCATCAGAAAGTCAAATAAATCAATTAACCGAGAATCGGGACATGATAGGGTCCAAACACCGCTATTGAGCCAATCACAATGTGCGCACGCGACCACCCCCAGGTGGTTGTCACTGTCAACAGCCGCTAGTCTGTCCCAGGGCCCGTTTTTAAATCATGCGCAAAAAATAAGTCGTCACACTGATTGGGCTGGCTAAGTTCTCTTACGCGCATGACGGCACGTCGAGAGCTTTCGCGTATCACCAGAACCATGTTTTCGACTAATGTTTGTGGCGGAGTACTTCCCTCCCCCGACCTCGGGAGATTGAGACGTTTTCCCTACAGATTCGGAGGGTCCCACCCCACGTATGGGTTGAATAGTCTGTTTAAATTTCAAGCGTCGCTTAGCGTTTTCATTACCGTGGACCCGAAGGGAGTGGTCATTGCTTATGCCACTGTTAGAGTGAAGTAGAGTGAACAAGTGCAACAAAAACATCAAGTCACAATTTAAATAGAAAATAGTGAATAGCTTGCCCAGTACTTACAGTGATTGATCTGCGCCAATCAGCGACCCGACCTTCGACACTGCACTGATCATATCGTCTGCTTGAATATTTTTGTGTGTCACATTTAACCACTGGGCAATTGTTGAATTTGGTTTACTATATTGAGGTTGCAGCTGATCTAATGCGTTCATTGGACAAGTTTTTGTTATAAAAAAATATCATATGACAGAAACATTTTATGTTACATAAAAC
>JAMKCH010057049.1:0-11568 GCA_023653785.1 Ophioderma brevispina | reverse complement strand
CTTTCAAGTCCAGCGGGATAAACATTTGGGAGAGTTAAAACAATACTGAGGGGACTTGAAAATTATACTGGCTACCCTGTGTAGTATGGTATGCAAATCTGAATTCTAATTATATTTCATATAATCGGGACACTTAGGCCTAAAAAAAAATTGTTTATTGGCGTAACACACAAAGGTCCCCCGCTCATTGCGGTAGTTAAAGTGCGGAAAGTAAACATAAACTTAAAGATCACAGGGAGGATGTGATAATACATTGTAACCTGGGATGGCCCAGATACTTGGAAAATTATTTTGAATACACTCGCCAAGTTCCATGAACATACAACCATTGTAGTTGATTTTGACCTTGGTGGCCCACTACCTTAAAATGACCTTCAGAATTTTCAGCACTGAATTTTGCCCACACACATCAATTTTCATGACCATACCACCATGTTGCGTGAATTGACCTCAGAATGCCCCAGAAATGACCTTGAAAAATTGGCAATAAATTTTGCCTGCACCCACCAGGTTTCATTGACTATACAACCTGCATAGTGATTAACCTTGATGACCCCGCATGACCCTTGAATGACCTCCAAAATTTTCGGCACTGAATATTGACCGCACCCAACCAAGTTTCATCATCCTACCACATGGTTTCGGATTTGACCTTGAATGACTTGAAATGACCTTCAAATTTTGGCACCGAGCACCCACCAAGTTTCCTCATCTACCACAATTGACAAGGTTTAAAGCAATTTTTGACCACATTTGACCTTTGACCCATGGCACATGACATGACCCATCTCCGAACTTCATCCCCCCTACTAATAAGCAACATATATGGTGCAAAATGGCCACCCCATACTTGCTTCGATTAAAAGATATCAATGTTGACAAGGTTGTATAGCAATTTAACCCTATTTTTACCACATTTTTGACCTCATTTGACCTTTTACCCCAGGACACATACCCACTTCTTAATCACACCCAGCGCGTACGTCGAGATACATCTATGTTGCGAAGATGGACACCCACACTTGCTTAGTTCCAAAGATATCGCGTGGGACACACACACACACACACACGCACGCACACACGGACGGGGAGCATTTCTATAGTCCCCCTTCGCCAACATAAGTTGGCGGGGGACCAAAAAATAGGGTAGGTAGGTCGGATTTTTTTTTTTTATGTTTCACATACCAGAACACAAAAATATGACACACATACAAAAACAAATGGCACATCTTCACTTTTTCTGTAACACATCTTTTTATTTGTCATTTTGAATGCCCTGCAATCCTTTAGAGTACCAAAGTACAAGTATGACGTCATTAAATTCCTGTTTTTGCATTTCAGCGTTTTCATGACCATATATCAGTAAAACATGATGGAAAACCCTCACATATGAAAACATTTGTTTTACGTGGTTTTTAAAACTTTTTTTGCACACAAAAAAATAAAAATATTTAGGGTCGGCGGTAAAAATAGGGTCGGTCGGGTTACGCCAATCAAACAATTTTTTTTAGCTTATATGAATATGTTAGAAAACAGCTAGTGCGGAAGAAAGCCCTACAGATTTGTAAAATCAGATGGACTAATACTTACACTGTCCCACAGTCTCGGCTCTGTCTTTGTATTTAGGCAACAGTAGGTTTGAACACATAAAATCAAAAATTTATTTTATTTTATTATTTGGAAGTATATTTTTACAACAGTGGCATTCACCAATATGGCAGTGCAGATCATGTACAGGTATATAAAAAAATAGATAAGAAATTAAATCCTAAAAAAAAATCAGAGATCACTGGGCAAGCTCTATGCCCTGCATGGACATAATCGGTCCATCCCTGAGTTTGTCCTATTTTTAGAAAACCGCGCACCCTCATACGAACCAACTTGCCCATGGATTGACAAAATTCAAGACACCACTCGCACGCCAAGACTGTTGGAATCTGTTAGGAAAGTGTCTACAGACCAAAGTGCAATGCAATCGGTGACTTCCCTGTCAATCAATGTTCGCTCCTCCCGCACGTTTCATTCAAATCCTCACTGATGTCAATCACATTGCCAGATCCCAGGGATTTGTGTGTTGCAGTTTTGTAGTGTCAAAAGGTCAAGGCATTCAATCAATCATGCATCGTGTATGCGCTGCTGGTATATGGTAATACTTTGTATAACATAAATTCAAATAATCTTTTTTATATAAATTTGGAAATGTTCAAATCCCAATCGTCTTTGATTATAAATGAGAGCAAAAGCTTTTATTGCTGGCATGTTGACAGATTTTTTTGGGTTTCTATTTGAGGTAGTGGACATACTATTTGGGACTTTTGCTGTCCCCCCACCACCAACCAAAAAAACAAACCCAATAAACCAAAACACGGTGTATTTTGCCGGTATTTTGTTGGTGGTGTGATGGGGGGGGGTTTCTTTCGATTATTTTTCCTTGCATGTCCTTGTCAGGGGGAATCATTTGCCAATTAATTTCCTCTATATTACCAACCAACATTTCATGTATATAGGCATGTAACGCCTTCACCTTCAACGAAATTCATCACTGGCCCTTACTGAAAAAAATCATTTCATAAAAAAAACCAACAAAGAACCAAAACACACCAAAACAAAAAAGAGATCTGAAAGTAAAACTAATTTTGCAAGTTGTGAGTTTAGCATGTGCCTTCTAGATAATCCCACGGAACTCCCCTCATTTTGGATGGGGAACCAACAAAAATAAAACACTGAATGTTAATGGGGGACATATTGTAAATAAAATATTACATTGTTTTTGAAAGTGTGTATAATTAGTTCCGTGTAAACCTGCATTTATTTCTGACTGGCGAAAAAACAAAGGACTGATAAAAAAGAGAAATTCTCATTTGCTTTCCTGGTATGGATATTTTGCATTGAAAACAGAATTTCGTGCCATAAAGAGCTTGAATCGTAATTTTCCCGCCAGAGAAGGGGAGGGTGAGGGAGGAGGAGGGCAGGGGAGGAGAGGAGAGAGGAAGGAAATTCCTGTTCCCTTAAAAACACTTAACCCTTAAAGGTGCAATGACATATTTCAAAAACTGCAACTTTTAAAAAAAAAAAAAAAAAAAAACCCATAACAACAACAGGAATGTGTATAAAATAAGTCTCACGAGGGAGTATTATTAATATTTTACCATCCAGTACATTATTGACATACTGATACCCCTTCCCATATGGCACTTCTCTTGGTAAATTACCTGGCTTTGTAACAATATATTTTGTCGATAAGCACTATTTTCACAACAAATATACAAACAAACACACACACACACTCCCTTGTCCCTGAAGATGTTTTGTTATTCTCACTCTCGCCCCTCTCTCTCTCTCTCCCCGAGTATTTCATGGGCCGCGTAACCTGGAGGGGGCATATAGGCTATTCCACCAATGATGTTGGCAATGAAAAATGTGTCCACCCTAATTATCAATCTTAAAAAATTTATCTCCATGCCGGCAGGCGAGTAATACTTGCTCAAGATGATTTTTATAACATTTCAAAATTTTTTATTTTCAACAGAATTGCCCATGGAGTGAATTTTCTTGGGCGTAAAGAATTCTTGTTTCCGCATTTTTGCAGCTCATCTCCCAACCGTTTTTTGGGGAAAGTTGTCAGGCTCAGTCTTGTTGCCCAAGAAAATTTTACAGAATTAAAAGACTCTTATAATGCAAGCAGTCTTACAGGTTAGAAGTTTCGAACTAAATTTGGTTGATTTTTGGGAATTGCAAAATAACAGCAACATCATCAATATAAAACTGAGACGGCGTAAATTTTTAAATTTAATCATCGTTTTTACTCTACTCCGGGACATAACCTGAAAGAATGCAAAGTACGCGCTGAATAACCAATGAGAGTTTTTGCGGTTAGACATATCTCCAGGGAGGTCTGTCGGGTTTTCATGTTCCCCGCCTTATTGCCATGGGCAGCATTGATTGGTCGGGTTGTATATAAGCTTACACAGATAAAAAGCTAACGATTGATCGGGATAATAGCATTTATTGCCTGTGCTAAGATTGGTAAAAGAGCACTTCCCGAACACTTCGGGAAATTGTAGAAATCCTAACAGATTCCAAGGGTCTGTTGGATTTGGATGACTCAGAGAGATTGTCTAGTCTCATTACAGTCGTTATCCCACAGACCCTGAGAGGGTCCACTAATACTAGGAATCTTTATTGAGAATGAATCTGATATTCCTGTTTTGAGACCATTGTATGTTTTTTATACCACATCAACAATGCGCTCACTATGAGTTACAATTAGCTTATCCACCAAGGACACAGTTCAGTGGGTGTTGTGTACTTGTAATCTATTGACTATGAACTGACATTGTTGGATTCTGGGGTATCATATATCATCCATAAACCAGGGGGTCTATTGTCTTAATATATTGGTGAATGAAACGTACTGAACATGATGCCAAGGGAATCACGATTTTTTACTAGTCATAGGGGTGGTTTTATAATATACGGCAAAACCAAAAAAAGGTTGCCAACCATTAATTTTTCGGCAACTCTCAATATAATCCAACACACAAAAAATAGAGTGGGATCGCTCTTCTCTCTATTACGTCCCCTCTTTTCCTCCTTCCCTCTATATCGGAGAAAGACAATGAACCCCGCACTCATACCATTAGATATTAAGAGAGGCATGAAGTCGTGGGTCAGAAGAAAGAATATTTTGAATTATATTTTTAGGATTTAATGTGTTGCTATCATCTGAACTTTTTGGCCCCAAGTATATCTTGGCGTGTTGCCTATAAATGTTGAATGAAATTGATCTTCTCTAGAAGAAAATTAAAAGTTTGTATTTCTGAGCGCATTACAACTAATTGCTTGTAACATCAAAACGCAACATCAGAATCCACTGAATTTGGAAAAACCTTTTCGTTGAGGTATCTTGTGAATAATTAACAAAAATAAAATGTCTAGATCACAAAATGACCTTCAATGTTGGAATCCATCAAGGAAACTTGCAGGTTCTCTTGCTGAAAAAAGTGCTTCACCATTTTAAAGCAAGGAATTTTCTGATTACCAGAACTTCGGATAAGCAGCGGCTGATAGTTTTGCCGCCCATGAGCTTGGTTTTTGTAAAATAGGGTATTAAAACTCTTAATCAACAATTGATTTCTCCGATTGCATCAAATGTATTTAAAAATTAGGACCTGGCCTTAATGGTATACGCTTCTTATTTCCCAACATGTTCGATGTAGTGCCATAATTGTCCCCGGCCGCCATACCTAGTATGGTGGGAAGGACCACTGTGCCGGGACCCATATCTGTCTGTCTGAATGGCTAACTGAGAGTATAAACTGTGTTTCTCAATTTCTGCAGTCGCAAGTTTGTTGGAATGGGAAATAAGTTCCTGATGTCACCACGGTCACATGAGGTCATCATCAAGCCACCCCACCCCACCCCCTCCTTACACCCAAAGTTACATCATCGTAAGCCCTTGACGGAACTCACACAGCATGCAACATATTAAGGGTTAAATTTTGACCAGAGTAATAACGGCCTCCTGCAATTCAGGAGGGACTAACCCAGAGTTTAATGAAAGTTAGTGCCATGGCTGCGTTATTCTCAAAGGGCGTCTAAATCAGACCCGGCGAATTAAAGGGGCATTGTGATCCACAGCCTCGTCCCCGAACTTACCTAAAAAATGTTGAGTTTTTATATCATCTGAACCGTTATCAGCTGTTATCCTTAGTAATCCAAGTGTTCCCAATCTTACGTTCAAATTCAGTCGAATCTGTAAGAAATTTGCTATTGGGTATTTTATCTCCGTAACAGGAAGAAAGTAAGCACGTAGCATATGGGACGGGGGAAACGGAGCAATTGCTCATAACACAAAACTGCAGATCGGGAATCTGCTCAAATTTGAGAAAGCTTTTCTCAAGGATTTAACTAGTGATCAATGAATTAAACAAAGACGGTGCTGAAATCGCGAAATGCACCTTTTAACAAGGGAGAAGAGGGCCCGCACGATATAAGTACATAAATTTATTTGGTATTAGAAGGGCCTTTACTTAAAACCCCCGATTATTCAATCTGTTTTAAAAACACAATTGTTAAGCCCCACGACACGTCCATGTATAAACTCGTCGGCTCATCACATAGCTGATCTATCTCACAGAATATGTGTTTCGAAAAAATCGCAATTGAAAATAGTCCCTTTCGTAATAAGCTTGAAACATACCAATTGCGTACTTTACTAACAGGCAAAAGGATAATATCATCAAGGAAAAACACTTCAGAGTTTTTAATCAGTGAAAAATACTGCTGGTATCTAGCCCACACGGCTTAATGAATGTATCCGTAACATTTAGGGGGCCAACTTGTGACATTTTGAGAGACAAAAGGCACAACAAAAATTTAAGGAGGATTTCAATAATCTTGAACAAATATTTGATAATACATTCCTCGTTAAATAACAATCAAATTAGTCAAAAGTACTTTAAAAAAACTTTAAAATATTTGCACTCAAACTGCATTCCGGGTTCCCAGTGTTAAATGGGACACCAAACTAATTTCTGATTTTGTCAAGATAATTTCATACTTGTGATAGGTGTATAGTTTTATATGTACATTTTGGTTTATTTGCCGGGAGCACAATAGATTTAATGTACAAATGCGTCAGCCTGCATAGAAACAATTGTTTTTCAGGCACAAGTGTAGCGGGACCAACATTTGGTGTTCCAGTTTACACGGGGAACCACAGATCACAAGAATATTCAATTTAAAAAGCGTTTTAGATACACTGTCTTAAAAATTTGCACGATTTAGCCAGATGACGTATTGCAAGCAATACAATGAACTTTAGCATGTCAAATTACTTCAGGTTTCTCAGAACAAACCATGGTTACCATAGTAAACGGGAAAAGCGGGACACCCCAAAATGTTGGGTTGTGTTTACACGGGCAGATTTAATGCCTTGAATTGATTATTTATAACATGATCAGCTAATTACCAAAACAGTCAGATTTATTATGTTATGAAAGCTTTATGTGTTTGCTTTATAATAAATCAGAACAATATACCATATATTTCAAGGTTTTGATGCACATTAAAACCAAGAACACAATGTTTAGGCTTTTTTATTTCATGTCACACACTTGGTGTCCCATTTACACGGGAAATGACACCTTTAATTTATACATAAAATTAAAAGTTAATGAGTTCAATGTTTCATATTATATAATCTGAAAATAGATGCAAATGCTGTAATTTAAAATGGAATTTATAAGTTTGAATACATATCTTCATTGTTAAATTTAAATTTACAAAATGTCACATAGTAAACGGGACACCAAAGTCTACTGGCACCCTAATTTACGGAAACACCCTAATATGACTGTAAACTTATAGATCAGTATGTGATAAAGATTTTGTTAGTTTTTCGAAACGATGTCTGAGAACAAAGATAGACCAGTGTGTAACATATTATAAAAAATACATCGGTCCTCGGACCGCTTGTGTCGCCTGCCATCGCGGTTAGTGAATGATAGGCCTAACATGACCTTTGACCTTGGTATGTGACCTTGGACCTCATACAAACGAGGGTTTGCATGTAAACTCCATAAACCAAGTATGGTTCAAATGAGGTGAATTTTACATTTTCATCCTATCTTACAACTTGACCTCACATGACCTTTGACCTTGATATATGAGTGGGGGAACCATGTTGCACCTATGACTCAAGTTTGGTTCCAATTGAACTTCAACTTTTCAAATGAGGTCAATTTTACATTTTTTTTACAACTTGATCTCACATGACCTTTGACCTTGGTATGTGACCTTTGACCTCATCAACAAATGAGGGATCCCATATTGCACCTATGATTCAAGTTTGGTTCCAATTGAACTTCAACTTTTCAAATGAGGTCAATTTTACATTTTCTGCCTATTTTACAACTTGACCTCACATGACCTTTGACCTTGGCATGTGACCTTTGAACTCATCAACAAGTGGGGGACGCCATGTTGCACCTATGACCCAAGTTTGGTTTAAATCCATCAAAGTATGAGGATATTACAGGCAAATGTTAACCCTTTTTCACAACAGACAACAACAACAACAGACAACAACAACAACAACAGTGGACAAAGTGATCCCTATGTGTCTTCCTGCCTTAGGGCAGGCGACACAAAAAGGCGCAATTATCGTATCAGTGTATCACATAGTGATCAATGTCAGATAGCGCTGTATAGATAGCTTTGATATAGATCGGTATGCATTGTGGGAAAAAGTGGGGAATCTAGGAAGCTCCTTCCCGGGAAATTGACCATTTGGAGAGAAATTTTGACTTTTCAGATAAAGAAATACATAAGAAATGGTGGGAAATCCATGGGAAATGTGATTATCTTCCCGGGAAATATACATTTTTTCCAGCCCTGTCGGTATGTGATAAAGATATATGTATCTTATCGATTTCGATATCTCAGATAACACAGATAGCTCGGTATGTAATATTCATCGCCGTGTTAAAGTACGCATGTAAGTTATTTTTAGTGTATCACATAGTGATCTATGTCAGATAGCGCTGTATGTGAAAAAATAAATTTGAATTAAGTGCACATAGATCAAATTTGCTAATTAATATCTCATTAATTAGGTAGAGTCCAAGTCTGAAACTCTGGAGTTCAACGTCATATTAACACGAGATACGAAATACGAGGTAGAACAGTATGTGATGCAGCCGACAAATTGATATTGGTCAACCAAAATAGGGAACATTTTTGCTCACAACTTCCAAACCAAACATCCTTTAGCCAACAAATTTCACAGGGTAAATGCGAAAAATAGCTTTCTTCAAATATCAAAATCTGGACCACTTCCGGTAAAATCTGGGGTTCTGGGGACCATGACCCATTAAACTAGGGTTATTCATGAATGGACCTTGACCCATTAAACTAGGGTTAGTACTTCATGAATGGACCTTGACCCATTAAACTAGGGTTAGTACTTCATGAATGGACCTTGACTCATTAAACTAGGGTTAGTACTTCATGAATGGACCTTGACCCATTAAACTAGGGTTAGTACTTCATGAATGGACCTTTTTTTCTTATAACATTCACTGGAAGTTTCTCACCTGTTACACCAAACAGTCAAAGTGCATTGAAAGAAAAAATACATCGTTCCCCGGAACGCTTGCGTTCCCTGCCATCGCAGTTTGTCAACGGGAGTCATAGTTTGGCCAGTGTTTCTTGTTGAGGCACTTTGGTGTTTGATTTAATGAAATTGGGTCAAAGGTTACATAGGGGTCATCAAAGGTCAATCTGTGTACATCCCACATTAAGTCATGGCCAGTAGTTATTTTTGAGTAACTTTGGTGATCATAGCATCTTATGTGCCACAGAAATGCAGTTATAGATTTTCACAAAATGGGGTCAAAGTTCACATATGGGTCATCAAAGGTCACTTTGTTTACACCACATAGGAGCCTTGGGCCAATGGTTCTTCTGACCAAATATGTTAAATCCGTTGGTTCGTATGTGAGAAATGAGCACTTGTTAACCTTTGTTTGATTTTAATGAAAGTGTCGACAGGTCACATAGGGTCAACAAAGGGTGATCGTGGTACATCCCCTTGAGTTTCTTGGCCAGTGGTCTCTTTGTTGAGTAACTTTGTTGGCCGTAAATATTATTGTGCCAAAAGAAATGTAGATTTTCACAAAATGGGGTCAAAGTTCACATAGGGGTCATCTGAGGTCACTTTGTTTACATCCACATATGAAGCCTTGGGCCGTGGTTCTTCTCACCAAGTATGAGTGAAATCAGTCAATGCGTAGCGAGAATGAGCAATTGTTAACCTTTGGTTACGGCCACAGCCCACATGCCACAGCCTATATCCCACTAGGACAGCATGTGTCTTCAATGCTAAAAGCAGGCGACACAAAGGGGTCATCCATTAAAGGTCAACCCTGGTTAATCCTGGTCTAACCCTGGTTTAAACCTGGATAAGTAAGACTCCTTTGAGAATACCAGTCCCATGCCAATCCAGCGAGAGGAACAAATGTTTACTGATGGATTGCAGATCAGGTACTTGACAGACAGAAATGAAGGAGCAAGCGTTCATAGCTGTTGGGTATCATAGAGACGCATACCGAGGTTGGGTCATCGGTGAACCAGGAAACCAGCTTCCTCCTCGTGCAGTTTCAAGAGAACCCTGATTAAAAATTATCAGCCAATCCAAAAACAGCTCAATGCAGTTTAAAGATTTACACTTTAAAACCAAAACAGACAAACATAATTTATTAAATTAAAAAGAACCAAGTTTATATCCCCCTCCCCAATACCCATCACCCCCCCCCAATACCCATCCCCCCTCCTCAATACCCACATCCCCCTCCCCAATATCATTTCCCAAATACAATCTCCCCCCCCAATGCCCCATCTCCCCCAGCCCCATCTCCCACGAACCATCTCCCCCACGCCCCATTCTCCCCCACGCTCCCATCTCCCCCATGCCCCATCTCCCACATGCCCATATCCCCCATGCCACATCTCCCCACACCCCAGCTCCCCCACAACCCATTCCCCCACGCCCCATCTCCCCCACGCCCCATCTCCACCAAACCCATCTCCTCCCCCCCCCAACATCCCAGTCATCCCCTCCCCAAGCCCATCCTCTCCCAAATTCCCTCTCATCCCCAATGCCACCATTCCCACGTCCCCAATGCCTATCATTAACCTCCCCATGGACTGTCACCCCTCCCCCAAGCCCAATCACCCATCCCAAATGCCCCATCCTTCCCTCCCCATTTACCATATTCAGTATGGGTGTGGGGTGGTAATGGGGTATCGGGGCAATGGGGGGGTATGAGGTATGGATGATGGGGTGGGTATGAGGTATGGGGATGGGGGGGGTATATGGGGGTCGGTTGGTATGGGCTATGAGGTATGGTGATGGGGTATTGGGGTAAATGATAAGAGGTATTGTGTTGTATGGGTGGCTATGGGTGGAAATCATCATAAAGGGTCTTTTATTTTGTCTGAAAATCTTTTTTTTTTTAATTTTGACCCCTTGCTTTTAAAGTGAGGCACCATCCCTGATGGGGTATGCATAAGGGTATGGGGTATAGAAGGTAGGGTTGGATATGGGATTTGAGGGTGAAGGTATGGGTGTGGTCTATGGAGTAATGAGGGTATGGGGTGTATGGTATATGGCAAAGGGGCAGGGTTATGGGGTTATAGGTTAAGGGTTTATAGAGTATATGGGTTGCCCAATGTTTGACCTCATATGCAAATGTCTCTTAACTTTTAGAGCAATTTTTAAGCAGTGGCGACACAAGTTTGAAATGATATAAGTAGGACATGAAAGCAAATTACCCTCCAAAAATCAGAAACATCCATTGCGGGAATCTTGCCATTAGGCCTGCAAAGGTCCAGGATTTATATTGTTATAGCGCCCTTATATGTCCATTTCCCATAGAGAGACGTGGTGAGTAATAACTAGATTTTAAGAAAAATTATATTTGCCCACACAGGATGAAGTCAGTGGATAAATAATCAAATCAGTTGTCAAAAGTTGTTTCAGAATAAATAATACTCTTTGAACAG
>JAMKCH010057046.1:0-23068 GCA_023653785.1 Ophioderma brevispina | reverse complement strand
TTATAGAGCAAAAATTACTGAAAAAAATGGGGCATTCACCCAATTTTTGGCTATTTAAACATCATTATGAGGTGTTAAATTGCATTGGAGCATTTTTGAAAAGTGCCCTCATTTATGATACATTAAGTAAGGAGGTGACCACTCTGTAAACTATACATCAACAAATATAGGAAAACCACTGAAAAAAAACTGGACCATTCCATTTTATGGCTATTTAAAACATCATATAAGATGTGAAAATAGGCATTTGGTGAAAGCGCCCTCAATAAAGAATAATTTAAGTGGTGATGTGTCAGCTCTCTACATTTGAATAACAAAAAGTAGAAAACAGTACAAAACTGGGCCATGTCACCCCATATAGTGCTATGAAAACGCCATTTATATGGTTAAATGGTATTGGCGAGACATTTTGAAACCGCCCTTCTAGCGGAAAAAAAGTGCCGGGGTAGGCAAAAGTATACCCCTCACTTTTTGTTGTCTGA
Organism: Ophioderma brevispina; assembly: GCA_023653785.1. Classification (NCBI taxonomy): domain Eukaryota; kingdom Metazoa; phylum Echinodermata; class Ophiuroidea; order Amphilepidida; family Ophiodermatidae; genus Ophioderma; species Ophioderma brevispina. The sequence goes on along the minus strand of JAMKCH010057046.1, from coordinate 22,586 downwards.
GGGTTCTAAGTACATGTGTGACGACTCTAACTTAACTTAGGGCACATCGCATGCACACGGGGACCCACCCACAAACCCCACTATTTTTCCCCCCATCCCAGTGAATATCACAGATTTTCAGCGGGGAATGTGAGACATGTCAATTACAGTTTGACCTCAAAAAACGCAAACATTATTGATCTTTGTTCATTCTGTATACTGGTGTATAGCCAACCACTCACCTGTTAGTGCAGAAGATTTTGAGACACAGTCGCGTATGTCTATTGTGGGAGACGGTATAACAAAATTTCCCTCCAATACTTCATTTTTTTTCACATTTGTGGTTTTGTTTCCATTAAGCAAGGGGGGTTAATGGAATTGTACACACTTATCCTGGATTATAAGTTAAAAACGCCATTTCACATTTTTTTCGTTCTCTCGCATTGGAGGATTATAATAGGACCTGCTCGTAGGGATTTGAACTATAGCACTTTGATCTGCAGAGGTGATAAATTCCTTTATCTTTATTGATTGTTTTATAAAAACCAAGGTAATTTTGTGAACTGGGCTCATTGTGTTTAAAGTCTATTTCTGACATTGTCTTGTCATCATCGTGATTCCATATAACAGGGCAAACTGGGGGCTCGTCCGGGGAATGAAACGTAGTAAAATTTGAGCATCATGTTCCAATTGTAGCACATTGAAAGTGTCTTGTGATAATATGTATACATTGCGCACATTTTGGCATTATTAAAAAGTATAATTTATTTATAGAGTTTATATAGTTATAATGGAGTTTTACAACAGAAAGGTTTATTAAAAAATACATCTGGCAATAAAGTTGATGAGTGAGACAGTCTTGATTTGAATAAAGAGGACGCCAACTTGGAGAGCGGTTAAAAGAACATAAATCGCCCCCCGCCCCAAGCAGAAATCCATCCGCAGTTTAGAACACTCCACGGACAACTAATCAACTCCATTGATTGCGACAATGTCAAGATTTGAACGAGGAGGACAGGGAGTTAACCACGCCAAGTGAGGGAAGCCCGCCAGATCAGAAAACACCCCACACTCAAACCGGACCAAGGGGATGAGATTCCGTCATTGTACTATGCACTGGTTCGATCAAGGTCTCAATTAGGAACGTGTGAATGAGTACACTCATCTTATCCATCAGAACATCATGGAGATCTCCTGACGAAGACCTGGTATCATGTCGAAAATTATCGTCGGTAGGTAATGTTCTTATTCCTATGTGTAAGACTGGATTAACATATATTGCTGTTTATCACCCACACTATTGAACATTCATTTGAATATACGACAAAATTTTGGGACGGATTGCCTAAATTCTGTTAGGAATTTTGAACGGACATCTCGGAAAATCGCGCCGAGATACAAGAACCATCTCAGATTAACTTGTTTGTACAACTCACGTTATTACTCCGAAGAGTTTTGCGATTGTCATCTGTGTGAAAGGATTAAAGCCAAACAATATCCTGACCATGCGGAAACGTGCTCTATGGAATGAGGAGATTCGACAAACAACGTAAAGATTCAAGTGTTGAGCGAACACCGTAGTGGCAAAGACCATCAATTCGGAAAGTTTAACAACCTTGCAGAGGCCCGCTAATTTTGGATTTACGACCGGACGGATTGCGTAGGAGACAAGGATTCTCTTTCACACAGGATAAATGGGTAGTGAATTTATCATCGAAACAACGGACGGAAGCGGAAACTAAGGACTCCATTGGTTTAAAATTTCGCCTACCTCACCTACGGAATCCCCGTATTGACATTATCACAGAAAAACGGGAATTTGCGATCAAGAAACTTCAATACTCAAAAAGTATTGATACGGACTCGGCTCGCCGAGTTGCTTACGAAGGTTACAGTGAACTTTTAAATCAGCTAAGCTTCCTCCAAGTAACTTTCCAGGGAAAAGAAAGATCCGAACTTAAAAACTTAAAAGGACCAAAGAACATCCTGCTTGCCACCTGGATAAAGGTCGTGGTTTGTAGTTGTACTCGATCAAAAAACAATACGTGAAGAAGCTAAATACGCGGTTGAGATCCTAAGACTTATCGAAATGCTATCAGAGGATCCAACCAAGTCTCACCAGGCAAAACTTATCAACACTTCTCAAAGACTTCAAACAGTCTGGCAATCTTAGTGAAGCAGAGTATAACAGATTGTGACCCCACCTCTTGTGTGTTCCTTAATTTGACGGACTGCCTAAATCCCACAAACAAAGTGTACCACTCCGACCATAGTTCCAGAATAAACTCGTTCCATATCAAAACTGGGAAAGTATATGCCAATGTTCTTGCGGCTGTGTTCGGTAAATCGGAAATGTCATATGAAAGAACCACTGAAGACTTTATCAATCGGGTTAAAGAATCATAGACCCAGATGAAATCTTAGTCTCCTATGACGTTCCTCATTGTTTACAGAACTGTGAAAGCGCCATTCAAGCTGTCAAATCGTTGCTTGATACTGATACAGTGGAAAGAAAAGCAAATCTAACCGCAGTACAAGTAGTGAATTGTTTAGATCTATACGTAATAGTTTCCGACTTTGGTGCCAAGGGACAGTATTACAACAATGCGGTCGGCCAGTCGGTCTCGCCAATTGTTTAGAACACTTCGAATCGGCAGTACTCGGTAAAAGTCAATCATCAAACCTAAAGATGGCTAGATGGTTGAATGACAATTGTGTGTGATTCTTCGCAAACGCACACCCAAGCCTTCTTGACTACATCAACAAGCAGAATCCGAACAAAAGTTACCTGTGAACCGGAAGTTGAGAAACAAACTTGCTTTCTTGGACACAAAGATCACCAGAAAAGAAAATACGGAAACCAACTCACACGCGATCAGTACCTTCATTTGATAACACCACCCGGTCTCTTTCTAAACTTTCCGTTATTTATAGACCTCGAACCATAGAGCACAAACCGCTGGAAAAGATACCAAAGAAAGGAAACCAAGAACGTAAATTCATATCAAAGGTGCATTAGCCAAAGGCGGTTACGTCAGGGGGCTCGAATTAGCCAACAGTCAGAAGGACAAAGAAAGCAAATAACCCCCCCAAAACACTGGACCAGATAACAATAAAAACCACAATGAAGAGTAAGGCTTTTATCACCCTTCCTTTCGTGGACGGCCTCTCTCAAAAACTTCAAAGGATCTCAAGTTTCATATGGGGTAGCACCATCTGTTAAAACACCAACACCCACTCTTAGCACTTATTAGTGTTACCAAAAGATCCTGTCCCTGTGGAAAAGCGCTCTGGATGCGTTTATCAAATTAACTGCTCCGAGTGCCCAAAATCAGACATCGGATAAACCGGACGCCAACGGTGAGAGGCTTCAAAGAACATAAATCAACCGCACCAAGCAGAAACATTCCGCACAGGTCAGAACACTCCACGGACACGCATTCACTCCAGATTGGGACGATGTCAAGATTTTGAACAGGAAGGACAGGGAGTACCCACGCCAGTTGAGGGAAGCCCCAAGATCAGAAAAACACACCCCGCAATCACCGAGACCAAGGATTGGAGATTCCGTTTCAGTGTACTCTTCATGGTCGATCCAAAGGTCACTTAGGTCAACCGTTGAAGAGTAACACTCAATCTCTTCCATCATAACATCACTGGAGCTCTCATGACGAAGACCTGTGTATCATGTCGAAATATCGAGGTAATTTTCTTATTCCTATGGTGTTGAAAGATGGATTAACATATATGCTGCTTTGATAAAGGTTATCCAATTGGGACCTAAGGCAAGCAGTGGAGAAACAGGTTATTCAAAATCATATTGTTGATTAAACTTTGGGTTGGGAAAAATATCTTGTGAGGGATTTATTTGGACAAGCTGAAGGAGGTTGTGGAACTTGGCACTATGATGAACCGTGCAAATTAAAAGAACTGAAATTCCACGGAAAGGAAAAAGGGATATACAGCAAAAGCAGTATAAAAGGGAAATTGGAAAACAAATGCACATGCAGATACAAAAGGAAAATTCAACCGAAAGATATGGCAATGGCAATACAAAGTGGAAAGAAATGCCAAGAAAATGAAATGAAGCAAAGAGAGGAAAATGGGATAAACAGATAGAGCTAGGACGCCTCAATTAGAGTTATAGTCAAGATAATACGAAAAACACCCGGAAAATAAATAGGTAGAAGCGGAATTTTCAGAATAGTTCCTGATGTTGTAAGGAGCATATCAAAAACGCCCCAAGGAATCCCCTCTGTTGTGCTATTTTGATTTTGTGTTTTTCTTTCGTACTTGTGTGTCAATAAACCTTCGAAACATTCTCGGTGAGGTGGTCTACATCCGATCAAGTGCAATTTGAGGAGAAATTTGTATCCTCAAAAAAATCTCCTCCTGTCACTTAAGATAGACATACAAGGCCATTATGCCCCATAGGAAGTGAAGATGGAAGAGAGCAAAAAGCTCAGAATTTCGGGTCGGTCTCGAACCAAGGCCCTTAGGAACTGGTCCCATGATGGAGATAAGCACGTTGTATCACATCATGAATACTGATGAACAAAATCTGCGATTTCATTGCTTGATTCCTATTACGCGTGCTATTCCCTAGGGAAATAGTTGCGACTACTCCCTACAACCTCGTCCCCAGAGTCACAGTGAGTGTAATAAACAAATACGACATGGTTCATATCCGGGGAAAGAGGGCACACTATTTCCTTGGTACTGTCTACGGGCATATCCACCCTCACCCTTCGGGTCGGGGTGATATGCCGGTAGCCAGTACCTCGGGAAAATAGTGTGCTCCATTTTCCTCACCAGGAGATTTGTATAATGACCGTGACAACTGGCACTAGAGAGAGATACTACCAAATACTGAAAAACTAAGGGACTTCCTGGACACCGCGTACATTGAACGAATGGTTGACTATGGGAAGTACCTTCCGCAAATAACAAATACATTAAATCACGAGATACAATTGTGTAAACGGTGTTCTGAATGACGCCCTCTTGCGTTTGAGTGAGATGCATGCATGAGCAAAACTAACACAAATAACGACTGCGAAGGTTAGCTAGTCAGGAGAACTCATAGACCAAAAAAAAAGTATCAGCGAGTAGTACATTCAAGATGGCGTCCAAAATGGTCGCCAATACACTAAAATGTATGTAAGTCATTAAATATTTATCTTAGATTTCGGTTTTTGGGTCTTGGTACAACACAAGAGCATGTTTAGGGTCAAAAAGTAGTAAATTACTTCAAATTAGTACCTTCAAATCACTTACTCCCTCTTACAGATTTAAACATGCACGGTGACTTAAGCATATATAAATGAGGGTGAGACCCTTTAGGGACATTAGGGGTACGAGGCCAATCTTGGGTCATCTGGGGTCACTAAGTCAAACTTATTCATGTGTGTAAAATTTAAAATATGGTCAATTGAAAAAAAAAATTAGGTCACCATAAATTTAAAAGTCAAATTATGCCCCACTTGAATCAAACACTCCTACAAAAATAGGTTAATATGATCTTCACACATACGCATACCCATCAAACGTAGACCCTTTCACAGAAGCTATGGTCGAGAGGTAAAACCTTGCGTCATTCGGTGGGACACTAAAGTCAAACATCGGCATCCGACATGGCACGTGTCCTTTCGAGGACACAGATATGTCATGTTCATCTTCGTTTCCTCTTCAATATCTAGATATGCAATATTCGATATATTGGACTTATTTGTTTGTAATGTGTGAAAGTGTGTGAAAAATGTTGGATTCAAAACATACTAATGAGTAAATGGATGATTACGGCCAAATATTATTGGAAATGCAAATTGATTTACGTTATCAATGGTCTTCGTGTTATGGTTTGGATTTCGGTTAAATGTAGACAATGGCCAACTGGTCCGAGTAATTGAGAGCGCCGCCCGATCGTATGTCCAAAACACCAAACGACCATACACCTGAAACCAACTAGTTACGCACCATTGGATATGCGTTGAAAAACATTAACTTCATGTTTCTATTAAGGTAATGTTTTCATAATAAAAAATAAAACAGGTACTTGCCCTAATGAAGAAAATTAGGGAAATAATGTGCAAAGTCACCGCAGAGTAATTGACATTTGTACTTTGGTTCTCACGAACCCTCTGGCTCGCATCATTGACAATAGTAATGAACGTAAATGATAGCAAAAATGCATACACACACACATAATCCAAATCCGGACTTTTTAATTAATATAACGACTCAGAGTAGATGAGCAAAACGCGATAAATAATGGCCAAAAATCGATGAAAGAATTGCTGACTTATACATATGGACGTTTTGTATAACGGTGATCAGCGAATTCCCGTGAGGTTGAGCTGAGTCTTTCATTGAAGTCGGCTAAGATAAGGCACCTTAAGAGAGAAACAATTGAAAGGATTGTTTTTCTTGACAAAGTGATCGTCAAAACAAGGTGGGGTTTCATGTGTGATTGTTTTGTAGAACTATAGTGGATTTCAACTTACGTGAGATTCCATACATAAATCCAAGGGTGATGGTTTCAATCCCCGGCTATGTGGAGACTAGCCTTTGTGCCATACAAAAACTATTGTGTCCATGGTACTAATTTACTTTGCAGAGAAAAGAGACAAAAGAGAAACGACTCTGGAAAATGATGTATCAGTTCTACAATAGTCTAATGATAGGACTTGTCAATCCGCTTCTGTGCTAAATCTATTCTACAAGTTTGGCAAACTTTGTTTGACCAAAATAAAAAAAGTAGTTTGTGTTATGCGTGCATTGATATAAGGATGCATTATTTCTCCAGTACTGTGATAAGGTAAGTTATGTTCAAATAAAAACATTTAATGAATATTGTTGGTGTTTTATCCATAGATATGTTAATGAAAACATCCAAGCTATCTTAGTTGTGAAACAATGTATTTTATGTAAAACATTTATTTATAGCCTAATTTACTATACATTGTATGATTGAGTACCACAAACTTTTCTACCTGTGGCATTAAAATATTTCCTCTTACCCTCTCACGGTGAATGGACCGACCTAAAACGTTTATGAGATCTCAACTTATTTTAATCTACCTATAGTTACTATACGATTATTTGCTGACATATCGCCAGTTTGTGACCCACAAGCAGGTCGAAATAATTGGCAGACTTTTGAGTAAAAATGGTTTTCTCCAGTCCAGCCCCCCGTTTTTCATGCATTCCATCGGCAACTGATGGGGGGGGGGGGGGTTAAAGATGGGTTTCATAAAGTGGGGCACCAAGATTACTACAAATTGGGTGTGGTGCTAATGATGAGGGGAAACAGCACTGAAGTATCGTTGGTGTTCATAATTTTGGGGGCCACTTGTTTTAACCTGCATAAATTCAGGCAGATTTTGTGACCAGAAAGGTTTGATCGCCATGATCCTGGACAGTGCCGTAGCCAAGTGGGGGGCCAGAGGGGGGCCAAGAGTGCCCCCTCTGAAAAATTTTTTGAGGAAAATCCGGAAATAAAACACTGATATTTATGTTAATCAGCCCTTTTTTGGATTCTTTGCCCTGCGACCGGGAATTTGTTGCACCTCCTACGCGTAATTGCCCCCTGCGGAACCACTGGCTCGCTACGCGCCGATCATGGATCATTTATGCACAGGTTTTTCCTTCACACATTCCAAACTGGACATATTTCTCATATTTAAAATGCAATGATTATAATTTAAATATAAAAGGGCGCTGCTTCCAAAATTGTATTTTGTCTATTTGGTATTTGCATATTATTCATAATGTTCAGCTAATGGATTTTGCAACTGTCATGTATTTTACAAAATGGAGTTTTTATGTTAATTACTGCACAAACCAAACGATTAAAAAAACTTTCGTCTACCTGACATATTTAAAATTTCTGACCACAAGCACAAGAAACATGATATCCATATTATGAACCGTTAATTTTGTGGGTTACACATACAATCTTGCCAACCAAGGGTTTTTCTAAATCAAAATTGTTCGAGGATTAAAGATGAACTTAAAATAAAAAATTTTTTAAATTGTTCTTGTTTTGTTGTTGTTTTGAATGTATAGTTTGGTTTAAAATAATAAAAATTGTCAAAATGTTCTTTATTAGTATAACCCATCAGGATATACCTTTCAAGGAGTGCAGGAAGACATAGTTTGCCCGATCGAAGGATAATTCAAGAGTTTTAAGGCAAAATAGGTTCAATGTGACACTGTGGGTAACATTTCAGATATCCGTGTGTTTTTTTAATTGGTGGCAATTGTTCTCCTTTCGTAGCAGAAAAGCCAAATATCTTGGCTGCAATTGTCTATGACGTTTTGATGATATAAGAATGGCAAATATGGCCGGGTCCACAGGGTGTGTGGGGAGATCAGATCACTAGCCATATCTGTAAAGTCTCATCTTGAAAGGAAAAGTTGAAACACAAAAGCTATAATTAATACTTTTTGCTTGTTTAGTAGACCCCTGAACTATTTAAAAAAACCAGTTTCAAGCAAAATCCGGACCATTTTGTAAAGTGACCTTAAACTCTCTGAGCCTATTGTGCTAAACCAATAGGTCGGAGATTTGAACTGTCGCCATTGCCATGTAATTCCTTTCACGTTGATCTCATATTTGTCTTTGTTCTGTTGGTCTGTTTATTTTTCAGTAATCTGTCCATGGCTTCGATATTTTGCCGTGGAATAGTACTATAAGTAATTCACCCCTCGTGTCAGACCTCTACACTTTTTTGAAGGTTATGGCATTGAATGAAGGGATGTGCAGTGTGTGGAAATTAACAATCCCCGCGTAAATTGAACATGTATCCGATAGCAAAGAACTATCAATTCTATGCTTAATGAAATAACAAGTCAACGTAAACGCAGTTATAGCTACAATAACTCCTAAAACATTCTGAACTAATCGCATTTGGCTTCAATGGTATTCAATGTATCAGGTGATTTGAATGTTACTAGACATTTCATTCGGAAGAACAAAAGTCCTTTGCACTGTCATGAAACAGGTGAAATCAAGGCCACATTATTCTGCCTCCTCTCCCAACTAATCAACGCTGTCCCAAAACTTTTCCTATGGTGACACGATGGGATGAATCTCTATAGTGCTAATCAATGATTCTTTCTAGGAAATGGATTTTACTGTGTTATGTAAGATACAAATGTTGGTTACGGAACATAATAACATATACTTTTTAATAATGTGAGTTGTCCCCAACCAGCAACGGCAAATCACCTGAAGTAGCAGGTCTGGTCAATATATGGCAAAACATCTTCTTCTGAAGGGACTTACAAGACCTACCGCCATCTTATGACTCTGTCGTGAAATCAAGGGATTCACCTACCGGAATTGATAACTTACAGTATGTTCATGATGAATCTGACCCTACTCATCTAACTTCTCCCATTTCAAATAAAACACACCATGCCCTCATTCCTATGATCTGTCGCTTCTGTCTCAGCTCTGCTTTTGATTCTACTGGAGATAATCACAGTGACACTGGAATAAAGCAATACTCATGTTTGGGTATTTTGCCTTCTGGTGCTTTTGACGGAGAAGTTTCGTAATGTATCTTGATTGTAATAACAACCATGATAACTCAAAAGTATAAATCCTAATTGAAAATGTTTGAATTTCGAAACTATCATCGCTGGGCGGAAAACTCCTCCTAGTGCATTCACCTTTGAAATCAAAAAAAACGTCCCTGTGTACTGGGGGCCCATGCACTTTCAAAACCTCCTATGGGCATTTAAGTGCTAACATCATAGCTTTATACTTTCACTCTGAAGTCAATTTTTTAAACAAAGCCATTAATTTTTATAAAAGACTTAATCATAATCAGAAATGTCTATTAGCAGTATGATTTTTTTTTTGCTGCAGCAGTTCTTATGACAATCTAATTTTAACACGTAAAAGGTTTTCAATTCCAACGTCAACTGTCCGTGCTCGCCCAAGACATCACGTACTCCGTGACATAAAGGAGACCCAAATAACTCGGTTTTTATATATTTTCACTAATTACTCACAAGCTTTCCATCGTAAGGCATCAAGATTTATCCTCGTACTAACCCTGTTGTCAATCCTGTCATTTCTGTTTGCACCATACTCCTGACGATATTCACGTATGTTGATTTTAAATCCTAAAGTGATATCTTGATAATTGAAAGATGCCCTGCCAACACTACCAATTCTTTCAATACATTTTACAATGAAGCGCCGCTCATTACTCCATTACTGAATGGTGACGTCATATTGCGATACAGCTGGGGGGATTTTGAAATTCTGTAATTGGTGTGTTTCATTACGTTCGAGAGACTTTTTTAGAACCATCGGTTGTAAAACATTATATTCGCAATGATAATGGGAAAATCCGGTATGTCCTCGGCTATCGAAGCTGAAACCGAATTTAAAAAGTACTTTCCGTTGTTTTGCAGGTTTTTGTGTTTGTTTTTATGTCAGTCCGGTGCGCCATGGTCCATCCGGAAATGAGGTTGAAAAATTACTCCTAAATAATCGTAATTATGCGCGATATAATGAATTGACTATTAGATCTCTAGTGTGTCGGCATTAACTAGATCATTCATGAACCCACATTGTCATCATTGCAAGGTGACATTCCCTTTAAATAAGGTGACAATGGAAGTATTCCTGGCTATTTTCCGCAGTGAACCAAGTTTGACTGCGAATTGCAATGGAGTATGGATGCTGTCATAATTATATGCGCGAAACCATGTTTGTGGGCGAGGTCAAGCATGTTTGCATGACACGTACAATGTACAGCACACATTCGATTGTGTGTATATTTAGGTCAGTCACCGAATGTAACTACACATGCGCGAATTTCCATCGTCGGTTGCCTTGTCACTAAAATTTGTTATACAGGCGTCAATGGAGACTTTGTTTTGCCAGTTTTTACTTCTTGTTTGGCGATATTTTTTCTGAATGGATTTCATATTGGTAACTCAGCACTTTATAAGGGTGGGTTTGTAAAATTCTGGAAATTGGTACAAGGGTGGGTTACTGGATTTCATATTGTATAAAGGGTGGCTTTGTAAAAAGGGTGGGTCAGATATAAAAGCGGGTTTGATGGTTAACAAAATCAACACCTCTGTGGATTTAAATTTAGTATCAATAGTTTGCCCATTAGTAATCTAAATTGGGAAAAAAAAATAAAGACATGCATACATTGTTCATATGAATTTTCAACTGTTAGTTTGTAACTTTTTGGTGTAGACATGTTATAAGTAAGACAAAGCATTGACTTCGATGCGACGATGTCAGAACCCACTGCACACTAATTATCACAGCCCATAACGTAAAAGGTGGGTTATTGAGTTCAGTAAAAAGGTGTTTTCCATAAAAAGGGTGAGTTGAAAATAAAAAGGGTGAGTTACGTACGACGATTTGCACGATCCCATATATCCTCGTTAAGTTGCCCATTTTCCATCCGGGAACTTGTACCGCCCTCCCTGTCATGCTAAAAAAACATTTAAAAGGTTAAGAACGTAATATCAAAAATTACCTCATCTGTGACTTGCAAAGCCGAACTGTATATTGTCGGCAAGTGACAAAACATTGAAAATGACTTTAAAAAAAAAATGGCACCATTTTTTCGTAATTTCAACATAATGGCCTCGTTTTTTTTTTTTTTTTTGTTCCCAGATTTCGTCTACCTTCGGTAAGATTAATTTCACGTAAAGGTACTTGTATTGTAGTTGTTTAGGCACTGTGTCCGGCAACGCGCAACACACCAAATTGGTTTTGTAAACATGAACTCTGGACCAAGTTTTCCCGATGGAAATTGCGCACTTAACGGGATGCATGGTGATCGTGCAAATCGCTATTAGACTGTGTCCGGATTTCACAATGATAATGCGGTAGGCTTCGTGTTAAAATTGGGCAAACAAGTTTGTCAATTTGGCTATCGGCCGTACCCAGAATTCTGTTGGGGGTTCAGACTTTATTAATATTATTAATATATTATTAATACTTATTTACATACATGGTACGATAAATATTAAAGCACAGCCCCACATATATTGTCATATTGATGAAGATTTGTGGGGAGGACGTCAACATTTCTCAACATCTTGCTCCAATGGTGATATCACACTTCGTGCTATGGTCCGAGAAATATGATTTTAAACACGCTTTTTACCAAAAAACTACTTCCGGACAATGCAAATATGACAGTAGGCAGGTTTAGATGCCACCCGCAATGCTTGTACTTATATGTTATAAACGTAAAAACTTCTTTTGATGGATCGATCCATGATTAAAGAATCCTACATTCCTTTAAGAAGGCACGCGCGTGCATGTTATCTATACTTTTCTCGTGAAGTCAAGTCACGAGCGTGCTACTGGTCTTTCAATTAACTTAGATTTCTGGTTTTTTTTATTAATTATTTCAAAAATATTTTTAATTTTATTAATTTAAGCTGAGAAAAGTTTGTTTGGTATCCTTGGACCGAAGACGTTTTTTACATGACTAGGGAATGGGGCATTTTAAAACATTCAAATCTATTGAAATCATGGGTATTTTTACCATCGTATTTCAAAATGAGTCGAATAAAGGTTTGTGGTACCATTGTAATTACGTTTTGTGGAGGTTCCAATGACTCTCCTTTGTAGGTAGTAAAAGTTGTCGTCGGAAGATATTATTCAACGATCAATATTGTCCGCTACAGGTATGAATAATGACAACTTTGTCCAACAGGATCAAATCCGACCCTTTGTTTGCAATACAAACGTAGATGATAGTCGCGTGTCCACACGTAAGTCCCGATTGAATTAAAAAAACAAAATCCACTAATTCCCCTCACGCCTATTGTACCCTATTGTACTCGTCTCCACCTGCGGCGGACATAAGCAACTTACTACTGACCTAAATCGAGCGGTTTTAGTGTTTGAATATAATTTGGCATGTGACGCCATCGGGTTAACTCTATCGGACCTAACTAGGCGTTAAGTCCGACTGATGTTAATGCCGAAGAAGAGCATGGTTAAGTCCGGTCTGATACTTTACGACCGGTTTAGTCAAGTCCTGTGGACATGCACGCCCGTACGCTCTGTCGGACTTAACTGTGATCAGTGTTAACAAAAACAAGTTAGCAACCTGTTTCTACGACATATTTAGAGTGTGAAGTATTTGCCTAAGTACTTATGTCCGACCGCATGTGGAGACATACAATATGGTACATTAGGCGTGATGGTAAATTATGGATTTGTGTTTTTTTAATTCCATCGGACTTAGTTAATAATACCGGGTAATAACTTAATAACTACACGTGTGGACACGATTGACTATGCAGGTGTCACACGGCATTAACATTGAATGGACACATTACCAGAGGAGCGTATATTCTTTTGGTCCATACCAATTGAATAAAAGAGACAGGGCCTCTATTAAAGTATCGGTATTTCAACGATGCATTTTGCCCATGTGTCATTAATGTACGCCCAAACACCTGAAATCAAAGTAGGACCAATAATATGTTCGTATGAACATGCTTTTGAAGTGCCCGCGCCCCTAATTCGTGAAGGGGTCTGTCATCAAAGTTTCAGAGTCAAAAGTCCAATATTCACCTGACCCAGAGTTTTTGTTGTCGTTTGTCATTGAAATCAGTGTTGTAAATGATAAAATCCAAAGAAGAAAAGAAATATGTTTCAAGTTGGAAACCAATGATCTTGTTGGGTCAATGATGAATAACAACTTTTTTCTGATTTTTGCGAAGCGAATATTTTTGGAAATAATTAATAAAAACCGGGAATCTAAGTTAAACTTGAACAGACAGTAGTTGAGTGAGTGTCAAAACTGAATACCGATAGGCCCAATTGTAGCTCCAAGCGATAGAATTATAGATCGACTTGTACAATTACCTGTGACTTTAAAATGACGGTCAGTATCAAAATTCTCACATCCACTTCATTATGACCGTGCGGACCAGGTGACTACAAGTTTCTTCAATTGCTGCGGTCCTGGGTGTAATTGGTCTGGTTGCAACAAGATTTTACTATCCCCAACAGGTGACGCACATGTAATAGAAATGACATTCGGACCTGGTGGTGTATAAAGAAGTGTAAAGTTAGGCTGGTTCAACATATGGATACCCAAGGAACTTTAGACTGTCGCGTTCTCACACACTCAATAAGGCTTTGTGCTGGTGATGGTTGTAAATAGTAATACATTGTATTGGGTTACGTGGTCAGTTCGTTGATTTTTTTCAGAATTATGCAGTAGCACTTAAGAGGTGGCGAAGCATTTATTTGCTTCCATATCTTTTTGTTCTGACCCAAGATCGGCTAATGTAGAAGAGAACGTGTGCACACATGTTGTATTGAACAGCCTCACTTGGTTATAGATATCGAGGGTTTCTCCATAACTGCCTCCATCGTCCAGAAAGCCACTCCACCAAGCCCGTGCTTGACCAACCTTTTAGAATCACACGAGGTAGATAGCCAACCATAGACACACACGAATATCTAAATTCGGACACGTGATTGATTGACCTTTCGTAGACTTGGAGTGTAAGAGAGGATCTCAATTAGCGGCATGAATCTATCTGTGTACACTGATTATGGACACCAATATTCTTTGGCGCTGAAGCTGTCCTGCTCAACCGAGTTTGGGCCCATGAGGGGGTAGACTCTATGAGGGCGATTAATCAGTAAAATTCGGATCGTTAGGTAGTTTGGCCGGGTACCTCCTAGAAAGGTAATCCACAACTATGATGAACGCAAAGGCGCAAGTACATCTCCCTGCACGATCCTGTGGTTACATCACAAGGCGCTTCAATGTTCCGTTCACCATCAATGAACTTCGTTAATGCGGTACAGGCTTTAAGGCATTGGCCACTGCTTCAGGAATGTCATAGGGACGTAATGGGGAGCACATGGGACGTTCTATTGACGGAAATCAAAGGCTTTCTTGGAAGTCGATGAAAGTGAGACGTCAAGAGGAGGTAGGAGGTGGGTGGTCGGTGAAACCTTCCATAATCCGTCGAAGGAGGTGTTGAAGTATTGGATCAACCCAAATGGTCAACATTTGTTTAAAAGAATTTTGTTGTAAATTTAGCAGCTAGAATTGACATCAAGTGATCCCCGGTAGTAAGAGACTCTTCTTGACTGAGGCATTAATGGCTCATATCTTTCCCCTAGAGTTCATGGAATATTTTCCATGTGGTGGTTGTTGTGTAGTTTCCCAGCCCATCAGCTAACTGAGTTTAGCTGTCTGTTTGTCAGTACTGCAGCCTTTTGTCGGATTCGTTGAGCAAGGAGGTCAAGCTTACTTTCTTTTTAACACTGATGAGATTTGATACAGATAGCTCTTTTTGGCCACATCTCTTTCTTCTTTCGACTTCAGAGTGTCATATGATGACACAGCCTGGCATCAAATGTGTTCGCATATGGTCTACACATTTTCAGCTACTGTCTCTAACAGTTTCAAAAGTGTTATAACGTTGTGAAATAGATGAGATGTTGTCATCCACTTATATTACGTTTTATTAACACACACTCCAGCTCAATAAAATATCGAACTATATCAACGCTAATAAATGAAGAATTGGCATCAAACAGTGATCATTTTGTCCAGCGGTTATTTCCAAAGGACCTTGCATATGACCTTGCACAAAATGTTGTCAGAGCGCTCGTGAGCTCCCGCATTGATTATGGAAACTCACTGCTGGCTGGAATCATGAAGATCAACTCTAAAAAAAATTCAACGCATTCAAAACAAAGCCAAGCCCGGCTGATATTTGGAATACGCAGGCGCGATCGTATATAACCTCATCTTGCCCGTCTTCACTTGGCTGTCCTGGTCAAGCAGCGAGTGAATTCAAAGTTCTAGTTTTTATATTTCAGTGCATAAAATAAATGGTGCACCTGCCTATTGGTCAAAACTCATATCACCACAAAAATCGGAATATAACAACGTAATCTTCCGCCCTTATAAAGATACACCAGACTCAATGTTCCTAAAACCAAAAGAAATGTTGGGGGGCGAGAATAAGTCTTGTGTATGGTCCACGGCCTTGGAATCACTTCCCCATCCCTCTTCAAGAGCGGCCCATCAATCAGGGTTTAAAAAGCCAAATTAAGACTCACCTGTTTGAATCACTTGTAATTGTTGTTGGTAAAGCGCTTTGATCTGTGGAAAAGCGGCTATATAAATTCTATATGTATATGTATATGTTTGATGGTTTTATAGGCAACATGGACCTGATGATTCCCAAGCTGATGTGCAATTTTGTCATCCGACATTTCAGATAGGGACGGTGGGGGATAATGGGGTTAAATTTTGTTAGTGTTTTTTAAATACGGGGGTCCAAAGATGATATTACATGTTCACCTGGGTCATAAGGGATTAAAAAGAGCATAGTTTGGCTATATCTAGGACATTACTTTTAATCTTGTTGTTAGGCTTTAAACGGGTCATGGTCCTCCTTGAAGAATGTTTGAAATTGCACAGATGTCTTCTAAAATAGGCTTAAATTTCATTTGTTTCGAGAATGCTAAAATAAATGTTATTGTATTTGTTTTGTTTGTTAATTTTGTGATAATTATGGCCGGAAATATTGATAGGGCTTACAGGGGCTATGGGTTCTCTGGAGGGATCGTACTATGCCTCTACTAATACATATGAGAGGTTTTAAACAAAAGTAAAAGTAATTTTAGCCATCGAACAATTGAAAACAAATCGCAGATCATTAGAAATATATATGCCCCCGTGATGACCTTGAACATTTTTTTAACTGCCGTGCAAACACAAAAGGGTGTAGATATAGCAAAACTATACAGCACCATTGTTAATCCCTTAGCACTACGATGTCTACATGTTTCAAACATCTTTCAACCCCATGCAATCTGAAATGTTTACAAATTTCCACCCTGATTATATTTACCCACTTCCCCCTTTCAAAAGATGGGAAGGATACCAAGTTGCCTCATCAAGATTTTGAATCAGTCAGTCAAGTTGCCTAGAATCATCAAAACATTTTAGAAGATCGTGCAGGTCAATATGGGCCTATCCTGCAGGTTATTGGTAAATATTTTACAAGGGAATGCTAACGATTTGGGACCAACTTTACATCACTATAAACGTCAAAATAGCTCAGGTATCCAACTATATTGTTATGAAACAAAAATACTACATCTAAACCACGATTATGATGTGTGATGAATTTCGATCAATGAAAAATTTCCAGGAGTTATACTGAATAAGTTATTTGACGAAAAAGGCATGTGTACTTCTGAGCGATTTTTTTTTCTCGGGAAGACATTGCCTCCATGCTCTACGCATAAGCCTAGGAAACGATATGCCTAAATGATTGACATTGGATGGGTTTATAAGAGCAACTGACTTAAATTAGCGAAGTCCTAATTAAAGCAATATTAGCACATTTATTGAAGAGCGCCCCCATTTTTTTAAAAATTTGGGAGGATTTTACACGGTGGAATTGGTAACTGGCTAGAAACTATACCTGTGAAAGTTAAGCTCGAAAATCGGAAAATGTCTATGTGTCACAAACGAAGGATATTTTTGTACCAGAATAATATTATCGGGATCCCGATAATAATTAACGGCTGCTGGAAACGGCTTCCATGTGAAAAAGCAAGGAAATAGCGCCCATGTACGTGTCTGCGCTCATCCCTTAGTTGTTTAATGGTTCAGGCAAGGCAAGTTAAAGGTTATTTCTCGAGGTGGAAATATTTCATCATGGCCGGACATAAACGTAGTCATTTCCAGCTTATGCCGTTAAGTCAATCTGGGATCCCCAATTTCTAATGACAAAATCGCTTATTTGTGATAAAATACGCAGTTTTTAGCATTCTCGTTCGCAGGTATAGTTTCCTAGACAAATTACAAAGCGTAACTGTGAAAAATATCACATTTTGAAAATTGGGGGAGCTCGTCAAAACATATTGCCCTTATTATTGTTATAAGAAATTAGAACATCCTCACTCTTTTTCTATTGCTTCGCAAATCACCTCTGTACTCTAGATCCTAACGTCCCTTAAAGAAAACTGGCACATTTGAAAATAGTGCGCCTCTAGATTTTTTCAAAATTGATATGTTTGCATGGTTGTAAAGCTTTTATAGTACATTAGCCATCATCTGAAATTATAAAGCCTAAATCAGCGCGGTTTGGGTAAACAGACCGATTTATAAGTAATGTCGCCGGCGACATTAAATAAGCAGAGACGCGGAAATGGGTGTAAACACGAAAAACAAATACACGCTAGAGTTAATTCTCACGGCATGCGCACCTTGTTGACCGGTCTGGAACTTATGGTGTAATAGAATGAGTACGACACTATGATAGTGTTGTTGATCAGCGCATTTGTTTGATTAAAGTTACGGCAAACTTAAAATTAGCCTCAAATACCTGGAAGTCATGCCTCTTTCTTATTAATTTCCCGATCGGTTTTGTTATTATTTTTCTGGTAAATATATCTCTATTCTCCAATGGACTGGACTATATTTGCGAGCAAATTGAAGAAAATTTCATTAGTTTTTTTGAAAAAGTTGGCATAATATAATTGAGAATGTTTTTGAAAAAAAAAAATACGGAGCGGGACCCCTGGTCTTCTTTTAGGGGAAAATGTGCCCTAATGAAATACAGAAAAGAACGCTAGCTCCTTCTTTTGCGGTGGTGTGTCGTCAGATTTTCCTCTAGGGGCGTTAGGATTGGTGGAGAGTCCTCTTTCATAGGACTACGCAGAGGATATGGCCCAATAAGCCACAAGTGTGTTCGTTGATTTGACCGGTTTAAAAGCGAAGGATGGACAAACACAAGTGGCCTTGACCATCCTCTTTAGGAACGAAAGGGTAAACGAAAATTAGCAATTAAATATTGATTTGATTAATTAGCCATTAGTACCACGGGCGTCAGTACAGGTAGCATATGATTCTGAAGACCAGAGTAAAGTTGGTTATAACTGAATCGCCATTGCCAAAGGCATTAAGGTGACTGATTTCGACCGGGGGGTCCAGTGCCGGCAAACTGCATCATAAGAAAACAAAGTAGTTATTACATTTTCATTGTTAGATTATCTATGATTCAATAAAGCAAAAATTGTCAAGAAAAGAAAAACAGCTGTGTTTGTCCAAAATGCGATAAGACACCGTCAGATCGGGATATTAAATTGGCGATCGCGGTCCTTCGAGGTTCATCAGCAGTCCTGGGGTTCCATATCTTCTAAACTTCTGCCTCAAAGAAAAAAAAAAATGAATAATTAAGCCGTTTTAACGTCGAAAAGGACAAATGGAAGCGTAACAACGGTACTGTTGCCTTAGTATAAATGGGAAGAAGAGAATGTGCATGCTGTAAAACGGTTTGTTTATTATTTTTCGTCCTTGGAATTAATTAATAAAAAGGTTGGTCTGAATTTCGTCATCTTTAAATAAGAACAAAAAGTACCTGCAAAGAACGAAACGCATGCAGAAAGATGACACATTCGTGTCAGTCATTGACACTATCCAGAAGGTCGATTTCATACAGATATGGTGGACATTTTGGGGCTAATACTAAATAATTGGGGGGGGCGGGGGATTATGTGGCCGCACATAAGGGTCATTATTGCACCATCAAAATTATACCGATGAGTAATTTTTCACGACACTGCTACATTTATAGTTTGTATTTTCGGGTTTTTTCCATAAAAATAAGTGGATTTTAAAGACACGTTTCTCTCAAACATGAGTGATTTGTGTTGCCAACAATATTGTAACTCACGAAATATATAGATGCGCGAATTTATTGCCAACTTATAGAGGCACGCTATGCATCCAATTTATTTTTAATGCTGATATTTACATCCATCTTCATAAAAAGGGATATGCAACCGCTCATTTCTCTGTGAAGACTGTCAATGGGTCGTCTTTCAAAAATAAAAAGAAACGACAGCTAGTAACTTCAACTCGCGCACATTTCAGGTCAGTGACTCCTTATATTGCTTAAAATATGATACGTCGTAATATCTGGAAAATAGACCAAGCAACTGCAAAATTAGAGTTTCATCGGGTTTTTTTTCTATCACGATATCCTAAATGTCGCCCCATCCTACCCCACCCCAAACGCATCGAATCACTTCCTGTCATTTGTCGACGCGCGCCATAATGGGAAACAAAAGAAGATGGTGTTTTCATTCAGCGTACCCTATAAGCTGTATACATATTTCTTTGCTCGTCCATTTGTATATTTCTGATTTGAAACTATTGCCCGACTAATGGTATCATCGGCATATCTTAAGTTTGTTAATTTGACTCCGACAAATTCGAACACCACCTTCAACACTAGCCCAATGTTTCCATCTGATATATCTCAAACACACAATGGAAGAGGTTGGAGAGACTATGCATCCTAGCAAAAAAAACCGCAATCTAATTAATGCCAATTTGAAGCCGTATGTGTTAACCGTCGGTTCTTTTAACTGCATATCACTGAAACTCAATATTTTCAGGGTCACAAATTTCCACTTTGTTTTAAGCAAAAATACACGTCGCAAAACAAAAGACATCATTTTTACCTGTGTTTGAAGATGTCGAGACAGTTGGACTTTGTGTTATACAATTACCTAAAAGTCTCTTCGAGTGGTTTACCTGTTAATAATGTACATGTCTTTGAATTAATTTTTTTAGTTCAAATCGAAGATGCTGCTCTTAATAACGCCGGCCACTAAAGTAAAAATACGATTTTTTAATCAAGCTTTTTGTGTCAAATTATCTAGTGCATCAATGCATCAAAGAAAAATTGGTATTGTACACAGTATCAAGGCAGGCTACAGGACGCTACCAATTCCGAAAATTGGGAAACCCTTCTTTTCATGTGTCATAATTTTAGGGGGGGCGGTATTAAAATACGGCGTGTATTGATACCAAGATCATTCTCAACTCATGCATATGACACACTCCATTGTGATCTTGAACGAATTACCGTCTATTCTAAAAAGTATAAGCCATTTGTGACAAGGACCCATCACAAACCACAAACTAAACCCTGACCCTTAAACTTCAATTTCTACGCCCCTGACATGTTCTCCTCACTCCATCAAGGCATACATTACAACGCCCCATCAAGTACCATGGGAAACAAAACTTGCGGTTTGATGATAGAGAGAAAATAATGCTTATTGCCAAGCCTAGTCATACTTGCTACTAATGATGGTTAAACATGAAAACGGCGGGTTTCTGGTTTAGATCTTGGGAATTGAAATGGTTGAGGGCTCATATTTCAGGGCGACATGAGAGGCAAAATCGTGCCCTTTCATCTGATTACCAAAATCGATAACTACTTCCGGGTTAAATCAGAGGGGTCCTAAAAACGATCGGAACACGAATTTACGATATCGAGTCCATATTATCGCGTTGATACGTTTTCCTGATTTGATCGTTCTCTAAAAATATGTTTTGTTTAAAAAGCCAAGGTCAACTTTGGTTGATCGTACGTAGTCAATGTCACTCCTTTCAAACTGATCCTCAAATTTCTGTTTCTGGGTTTCAGTGGAATGAAGACGTACAACTGGATGTTGGAATTAGGAGGATTGGCGGCAATACTAGCGATGATATCAGGTGTTATTTAGATATAGATGTTACAAAGGTCGTGTACAAAACAGCGATAGGCGACTTCAAGTTGCTAGCGATTCCCCGCCGGAGACTCCCGAAACTAGACGGGCATGGTCAATGTCCGAACACATTATCCCTCCTATGCGAGGATTAGAAGACCTACCCCCATCTTATGACTCTGTTGTTGCATCAGGCGAGTCATCTTTTGGAATTTAGATAACTTACAATAGGTTCCATGATGCAGTTAATGCAGACGGACCCTCCTCCACCTATGACCGCCAAAAAGGAGCAAAGCGGATGCCGAGTGGAACTCTCATCAACAAGCAATACCATCAACATCTTTCCCTTCTGTTTCCGATTCAGCATCCACTCTCGGAACAGTCTCTGGTTCTCTTCATATACCAGACGAAACGGAGGAAAGTAGTGTACTAAGTTAAATACTACTATATAAGTCAGAATTCATGCCGCGAACGGGACACAATAGTACAGTTTCAAACAGTGCGGATGTGTGTCTTGAATGTATTTTTTTCCAGAAGATTTTAAGACAAGTAAGACAGAATGTTAGGTGGTACCAACTTGTTATTGCGGTGTATTTGAATATTTGTTAGCAGCTAGTATGCAGTGTTAAGTATATTCAGGTGCCGGTCGCTGCTGCTGGCCTTTCAGGGGCGGATCCAGGATTGAAAAACGTCAAAAAAATTACCGGGGAGATGAAGGCTTAAATTGTCTAAAATGGACTGAATTTTGCAAGGTTATGCCAGAATGACAGGGAGGCGCACGCCCCCTATGCCCTCCCTAGACCGCGCCTGCCTTTCCCATTCATAGATGGAAACTGCCATGGCATGGCCTACCTAGGTATGCACTGTATACTTTTGCTGAAAATGAAAATGGATTTTGTTTGTTAAGTTTTATTGTCCAATAGTCAAATGAGTCGGCAGTTGTCAGCACGTGCCTGAACAGGCCCCCCCCCTAAAATACTTCTCTCAGGGCCCCCTCAGCACCCCCTAGTGCACTAAAGTGGCGGACATTGTGTCATAAAACTAA